>JAQZBX010000637.1:0-81583 GCA_029593785.1 Cabassous unicinctus | reverse complement strand
ACAATCTCATGTTTTGAAGTTGAAGTAGATCTGTAGAAGACCTAACAATTGTGGTCCTGTCTGGTTAACATTGTTAATGAACAGCAGACACCTGAGCACTGGTCTAGGCTACTCGGAGGCTGTGTCTTCCCCACGCTGGTGATTCAGTTTTAAACCTCAGTTTGGCCAGGTGGTCTGTACCAGTGCAGTGATGCATTTGAGGGTGGAAGAGGAGGGGAAACCTCAAACTGCAGCGTAGAGGTGTGTTAAAACCACTTTAAGTCCTGACACAGAGCGGTAAGGAAGCTTTGACCAGACGACAAGGGACATAGAACTGCCCTTCCACTCAGTCCTCGCGTTCCAGCTGGACGGGGCCTGGCCACCTGCCGGCTGAGGCCCTCTCACAGGAAGGTGCCGCACAAGCTGGTGGCGCAGCCTCCCGCCTCCAGCCCAGCCCTCCCCGCTGCTCTCGCCTCCGAACCTCGTTTGTTGGAGCCAGAGCTGCTTACACCTGGGACTTTAAATGTGCGCTGGACCTTTTAATGGATTCCAAAAGACAGAAGTGTTGGATGCTTCCAGCTCAGATCCAGACCCAGACAGTCCCTGAATGCATGCGGCTGGGTGAGCAGTTTAAGCCACCAGCTGCTGTGCTGGGCCTTCTAGCTCCACATAGATCCATTCTAAGTGTTCTTCATTCATTGGGTTTTAGGGGGTGGGGAGTGGGAAAGAGGTATAGGGAGGAAACCTCTCTGAGCAGTAAATTCCTAAAAACCAGAGTCTAGAGAGGACTGCTGCAGTGTGAAGTGAGCACCTTCTTCGATGAGGTGTTTCGGTCCACGTTTTTGTTCCCGTTTGTGCCTGACTTCCAGATTGACTTGTATTTATTTTAGATGAAAGTCACAAGATGGCCTTGTGCAGTTTCCTAACGATTCTGTTGCAGGAAACTTGACTAATTACTACCATAATTAGTACGGAGGAGCCCGTTTCTGTGGTTTGGGTGACTGTGTCCTGAGAAATTTCTACCTTCTTTGGTTCAAGGGGTATCAAGACGCTAAAAAATGATTTTCCTTCCCCAGCTCCCTCTACACACGTGGCCTCTCCCTGCCCAGCTAGTGAGGGAAACACTCTGGATCCAGAAAGGGAATGGTGATCCATGGTGGGGGCTTTGGTTAGAGTTGGGCCGAGCAGAGTCAACTGTTTCATCCACACGGTGACCCTGGTGAGCTGGGGATGTGGGCAGGGTGCAGGGCTCACGCCACTCTACCCAAGCGCAGGTGACGGGACACCCCAGTGCCTGTGTGGGATTCTTGGGCCATCATGAGATTTCAGTGGATTCAATGGCATGTAGGACCTTTTATATATTGAATTAATAATTGATTTATAATTCTTCAGTAATGACAACAGCTCAGGGAAGGTGCTTGAATAGTTAATGGATGTGGGAATTGTTTCACTGCTCTTATCTATTTAAGCCTCTCTTTTTTTATTTTTTCTCCCAAAGCCTTGATTTATGTAAAAAGAACTGTGGATTTTGGCATGTCAGATCAAGATGTTTCTTTTTTTGTTGTTTGCAAAGTGCCTGCGTGTGGCACTGGGCTTGGCGAGTCAAGTCTCTGAGCTTCAGACCCTCTCCCTTTTCATCCATCCTACTTGACTGCTTGGTTCCTCCCCATGGCTTCAGTTTTGGTCTCTGCACAAATCCTTTTCCCCCACCCCCAGCTTGACCCGCCAGAGAAAGGAATCTTTTCTTCTTGGAAATCGAGAACTTGGCCTCACAGACTCCTCATGAGTACCCTTGTGCCAGTCAACCTGGGCCAGCTCGTCCTGCTTCTGTGCCTTGCAGGCTGCTTCCTCCACCTGCAGGGCCGCCCCTCCTCCCCTCTGTACCCTACTCCTGAGACTCCGTAGGCGCCGTCTCCGGGGCTCTTCCCTCGTCGTTTCAGTCCCTGTGGAGTGCCCTGTATGCCCTCACCTTCCTCTTGCTGAACTCTGGTTGGCGTGAACCTCTTACCATTCTCACCTTCTTACCATAGAGCCTGCCAGGGGTGAGACAGCACTGACCAGGTGGAGCCCAGAGGTCAGGCACAGACAGAGAAAACATTCCAGGCACTGAAAGATGGCTGAAAACCACGCGTGCCGATAGGCGCGATTTTGAAGTCTAACTGAATTGTTAAACTTCAGTTTAACGATTTGTTTGCTCAATACAATGTCTACCATACTGTGGGTTATTTAGGTGAGGTGTGACGATTTCAGTCCAAAGTGTCCAGAGGGCCATGGCAAGCCACAGTAAAGGCATAATTTGGGGAAACTTAATAGAAATAAACTAGAAATTTGTAATAATGCCACTCATTATTTTATTTCTGTAGCAGAGTGAGTGTGTGTGTGTGTGTGTGTGTGAGAACGTGCATGTGCTGTGGTGGTGGGAAAACTTGAAAATTCCAGAGTCCTGACTTCCCTGTTTGAGAGGCTGGTGCAGCAGGATGTCTGTATTCGTGTGATGTATTTATTACATTATTCTGAAAGAGAAATAGTCTGTTGTGTGGGTGTATGTTAGGCACAGCCAAATTGGTTTTTTCCATTTGGTGAGGAAGTAGGACTTTCACGACTCAGGCCTTAAGCGGTCAGCTGGAAGACAAGACCAACTGAAGTGTCATGAAATGTGTGTTTCTATCGCTCCTGTTATTTCTCTCTTGAGTTCACTGTTTTGTTCCTTGATGAGTTTTAAAATCTTATGCCTAAAAGTTTAATTTGCTTAATTATGAAGTAGACATGCATGTTTACATTTATGTGAAATACTTGCTGTGTAAAGTTTTTTTTTCTTTAAAAAATGATATCTATATTTAAATTAAAAATGAAGGTCAGCAATACAAAAAACAAACAAACAAACAAAAAACTTATTGGATATGTGATTTCCAAATATTTCCTCCCATTGAGTCAGTTGCCTTTTAACCCTTTTGTCAGCGTTTTTTTGAGGTGCAAAAGTGTTTAATTTTGAGGAGGTCCCATTTATCTATTTCTGTTGTTCTTGCTTATGCTTTGGGTGTAATGTTTAAGAAACTGCCACCTACCACAAGATCTTGAAGATGTTTTCCTACATTTTCTTCTAGGAGTTTTATGATGGTTGGTTTTATATTTTGGTGATTGATCCATTTTGAGTTAATTTTTGTATAAAGTGTGAGATAGGGGTCCTCTTTCTTTCTTTTGGATATAGATATTCAGTTCTCTCAGCACCATTTGTTGAATACACTGTTTTGGCCCAGCTGTGAGGGCTTGATAACCTTGTCAAAAACATTACTTGACCAGAGATGTGCATGTCTATTTCTGACTTCTTGATTTGGTTCCATTGGTCAATCTATTTGTCTTTTTGCCAGTACTACGCTGTTTTTACCACTGTAGCTAAATAATATGCTTTAAAGTCATGAAGTGGGAGTCCTCCAACTTCCTTCCTTTTTTAAAAGATGTTTTTGGCTATTCAGGGCCTGCAACATTTCCAAATAAATTTGATAATTGGCTTTTCCATTTCTGAAAAAAAAAAAAAAGGTTGTTGTGCTTTTTATTGGAATTGTGTTGAATCTGTAAATCAGTTTCTGAACTCTCAATTTGATTCCATTGATCAATGTGTCTATATTTATGCCAGTATTTTGCTGTTTTGACCACTGTAGCTTTATAATACACTTCAAGGTCAGGAAGTGTGTGCTCTGACTTCGCTCTTCTTTTTTAGGATGTTTTTGGCTTTTCGAGATTCCTTTGTCTTAAAAATAAATTTGTTAATTGACTTTTCTATTTCTGCAAAGTAGGCTGTTGGAATTTTGATTGGTATTGTTTTGAATCTATAAATCAATTTGCGTAGAATTGACAACAAATGATATTTAGTCTTCCAGTCCATGAACACAGACTGTCCTTCCATTTAAGTCTTCTTTTTTTTTGTTTTTGTTTTTTAGCAATGTTTTGTAATTTTCTGAATACCGGTCCTTTATGTCCTTGATTAAGGTTATTCCTAAATATTTGATTCTTTTAGTTGCTATTAAGAATGGAATATTTTTTCCTGATTTCCTCCTCACATTTCTCATTAGTTGTGTATAGAAACACTACTGATTTTTGTGTATTAATCTTGTATCCTGCCCCTTTGCTGAACTCGTCTATCAAGTCTAGTAGGTTTCTTGTGGATTTTTCAGGACTTCTAGATATAGGATCCTATCATCAGTGAATAGTGAAAGTTTTACTACTTCCTTTCGTATTTGAGTGCCTTTTCTTTCTTTTATGTAGCCTAATTGCTCTAGCTAGAACTTCTAGCACAATATTGAGTAACAGTGGTGACAGTGGCCATCCTTGTCTTGTTCCTCATCTCAGCGGGAAAGCTTTCAGTCTTTCACCATTGAGTACTATGCTAGCTGTAGGTTTTTCATAGATACATTTTACCATATTGAGAAAGCTTCCTTATATTCCTATCTTTTTGAGTGTTTTTATCAAGAAAGGATGCTGTATTTTGTCAAATGCCTATTCTGCATCAATTGAGAGTATCATGTGATTTTTCTTCTTCAATTTATTAATGTGGCTTATTACACTAATTGATTTTCTTGTGTTGAACCACCCTTGCATACCTGGGATAAAATCCACTTGATCATGCTGTATAATTTTTTAAATGTGCTTTTGGATACAGTTTACTTGTATTTTGTTGAGCATTTTTGCATCTATATTCTGTAGAGATATTGGTAAATAATTTTCTTTTTTTATAGTCCTTTTATCTGATTTTGGTGTTAAGGTGATGTTGGCTTCATAGAATGAGTTTGTTAGTGTTACTTTGTGTTCAATTTTTGGAAGAGCTTGAGCAAGATTTGTATTAGATATCTTTGAATGATTAGCAGAATTCACCTGTGAAGCCATCTGGTCCTAGGCTTTTCATCTCTGTGAGGTTTTTGATGATTGTTTCAATTTCATTAGTTGTGACTGTTTTGTTGAGGTCTTCTATTTCTTCTGGTGTCAGTGTAGTTTCTGATGAGAGGTCAGCACTTAATTTTATCAAAGGTCCCTTGTATGTGATGCTTTGCTTTTCTCTTACTGCTTTTAGAATCCTCTCTATATCTCTGATATCCGTCATTCTGAATAGCAGGTGTCTCAGAGTAGGTCTATTCGGATTTATTCTGTTTGGATGTGTTGTCCTTCTTGGATATTGATATTTATGTCTTTCATAAATATCAACTTTTTGGTCATTATATCCTCAAATATTCTTTTTACCCTTTTTCCATTCTCTTCTCCTTTTGGCTCACCAATACCATTTGTGGCAGTTTGAGATTATTTATGAATCCCAAAAATAAAGATTATGTTTGTACTTAATCTGTTCCTTGGGATGTTATGCCTTTTGAATGCATTAGATTCAGCTGGCAAGTCTTGATTAACTTACCTGTTAAGACTAGGGCTTTGATTCGACTATGTTAGTTGGACATGACACAGATTGAGTCCTGCCTCCTGGTGGGCTGGTATAAATACTCACTCAAGAAGTCACTCTTAAGAGGAGAGAGCTCTGTTATATTTGATCCTACAGCCCTGGAGAGAGCTGTGCTATTCGCCTGATAGTTTGCAGCTGAGTAGCTGAGCAGCTGAGAAAACCTGGAAAGAAATGAGTCCTATGCCAGACTGGTATAGGAAGCCCTGAGAGACAAGCCCTATGCCAGCCTACAGCTGAGATCAGAAGAAGCTGGGCCCACGGAGCCTCAAGAGGAAGAAGGAAAGAAGATTGCCCACCATCTTGCTTCAATACATGGCAGTTGACTTTGGTGAGAAAGCAGCCTTGAGTTGGATTCTTTAGAGCAGAGGTTCTTAACCTTTTTTGTTCCATGGACCCCTTTGTCAGTTGGGTGAAAACCACAGACCTCTTACTAAGTTCACACTATACTATGTATTATTTAATAAATATATCACACTTGCACCAGCACATCCCCACAAGAATAATGTTTTTTTGAATTTAAATTTAAGCTTACTGATCCCTTATTAAGAACCCCTGCTTTAGGGCCTTGTAACTGTAAACTTTTCCCCTAAACAAATACCCTTTATAAAAGCCAACAGATGTTGGTACTTTGCATCAGCATCCCTTTGGCTGACTAATACAATGTGTATGTTTGTGTGTTTCACATTGTCATTCATTTCCCTGACACCCTGTTTCCTTTTTTTTCCATACTTTTCTCTTTCTGTTTTCCTGTCTTTTTCAGTTCAGCTGTTCTGTCCTTGATATCACAAACCCTGTCTTTGAGCAATTCAAATCTGCTGTTATGTGCCTCTAATGTATTTTTAATCTCATCCAGTGTGTCTTTCATTCCCATAAACTGTTACTTTTCTTTGCAGGCTTTCATATTGTTCTTTATGCTCATCCAGTGTCTTCTTAATATCTTTTATCTCTTTAGTCATATTTTTTTCTTCACTTCTTTGAATTTGATTTAGGAGATTTGTGTGATTATCATTGATTAGTTGTCTTAAATCTTGTATCTCAGCAGGATATTTGGTTTGTTCCTTTGGCTGGGTCATCTCTTCCTGTTGCCTAGTGTGGCTTGTAATTTTTTGCTGATGTCTAGGCATCGGAATATGTTGGTGAGTTTATTCTCACTTAAATCTTTTAAATGTCTAATTAAGAAAGAAATGTAAGTTGCTGAAAATGCTTTCCAAAAATCATGGGAATGAAACATGCTTTCCGAGTTCCAAATTAAAAAAACAAAACAAAACAGAACTCTCTTTTAATTCTGAAAACTCATTATTCTGGTTTTCGTGAATTTGGAAGCTTGCAGGTTCTCTTTGAGACACAAAAAAGTTAAAGCTTTATGACATCTTTTTCTCATACTTAATTAAGACAACATAAAATTTCATTTTGTTAGTGTTTTAAGACACATACATTTCCTTTTGGAATAACATTTTCTTCCTTACCACATGGTTTTTCTCATAGGTCTTTATAAAAGCAAAGCATGAAAAAATCATTCAACATTGGTCTGGCAGTATTACAAAAAGTCTTGCATTTTAATGGTTGATAGAATTCCCACAACAGTTAAATACCCAGGTATCTAGACTTGGAAATTCTTTATATTCTTCTTTTTGATTTCTCAGTTGCTATCTGTTTTTCACTTATTATGTACCAAGACTATGCTAAATATTGTCTTCCTTTGTTTCTGCTCATTTTCTTTGCCTGTGTTTTCTTCACTGCCAGTCTCCTTTTAGTTTTGTCAGGCAAGATACTAGCACTGGTGATAAAAAGGCAAATAAAGCATGATTTCCTTCAAGGAATTTTTGGACTATAGACACACGCAGATTGCTCACAAATGTGATTCTTATGATCTCTTTATGGTCATGTGAAATGTATTCATTTTTAAGATTAGACTAAACTATTCAAGGTAATTGTAGAAAGAAATATTGAATATAAAAATCTGTGAATTCTTGTTCCATTTAAATTAACAAAAAGTTTTCTTTGAATGTGTATTTTTGTATTCAGGATAATACCAGAAAGTTAGAGTAGACCAGTGACTTAAGAGAGAAAAGGATTATTTTATCAAAGATTTTTGGATTTAGTAGAGAACATGAAATAATGAATAAATGCTTTTTTTTATTTTTTTTATTTTTTTTTTATGTATTAAAAAGGAATTTGTTTATTGAGGGCAAGAGAATGCAAACAATATAAAACCAAATGCCTATCTGACATTTAAGTGCCTTTTCTTCTTCTACCTGTCAAATGGGAGTTGGATTTTATTTGTACATTTTCTAAGGGCCCTGATCTGCTATGAAATCCTTATGCAGAGGGAAGCTGTGGGGCAGATTCTTTAAGTGACTCTTGGGATAATTCTTAGGAGGATGGGGAAATTAATTCCTCAATTCGGCCTACTTCTTTGCTTTCTACTTCATGTGTACTACAAAATATTCATTGCATGCGATGGTGAGCCCAGCAATTAGCTAAAAGAAGCTCTGGAAGCCCACTTTGCCATCTTGACACTGGTCCAGAGCCTTCATTATTTTGTCCACAGCCAGAGGGTCTTTTTGATTTTCCAAAAATTCTGGGAACTCTTTTTCCATGAGTACTCTCAAGTCCTCCTTTGTTAAGTAGCCCTTATCCCTGGCAAATTTGTGAAGCGTAAACATCATAGTTTCCATGGCATGTTCCATTTAAGATGGCATTTTGATGAGGTCTGTTGAAACCTGGGCTGGGAGGCACGGCGCGGATGCTTGGGGAGCTGGTACGTGGAGCCAATGAGCAGTGCACAGTGGACTCGGCGCCTTAGTACGTGAGGGCGGATGGGCATGAATAGAACAAGTAGAAGATTGATGAGTAGATCGAAGATACAAAGAAAACAAAAATGTATGAGGATTAGAAAGGAAGAGAAAAAAACGTATGAGTATTTTCAGACATTAAAATTTTCTACCAAAATTTTCAACCAAAAATTATTAGGGTTTATTGAAGGATCAAGAAAGATGGGCTGTCATTAGATAAACATACAAAAGTCAATATACTTAAAAGACACATCATTTGGAAATGTAATTGTTGAAAGGATGTCCTTTATAATAGCTAAATTAAAGCTTAGAAAATGTATGAATAAATTACAAGAAATTTGAAGTTTCTATGGTTTAGTTTCCTACTACTGGTGGAACAAATTGCCACAAACATAGTAGTTTAAAGTAACACAAATTTATTATCTTATCGTTCTGGAGGTCAGAAGTCCAATATGAGTTATCAGGGCTGCATTCTTTCTGGAGGCTCTAGGGGAGAATCTGTTTCATTGCCCCTTCCAGCTTCTAAAGGCTGCCTGCATTCCTTGGCTCATGGCCGGTTTCTCCATCTTCAAAGCCAGCAATCACATCATCTGACTTTTGTTTCTTCTTCTCAAGCTCTTCTCCTGCCCTCTTTCATCTTTTAAGGACCCCTGTGATTACACTGGACCTAATCAGATAATCCAGGGAATTTCCCAATCTCAAAATCTTTAACTTAAACACAAAATCTTTAACTTAAAAAAGGACTGAAAAGTTCTTTTTTCCATGTAAGGTAACATATTCCCAGGTTTTGGGGATTAGGATGTGGATATCTATAGAAACCCATTATTCAACCTACCACAATCTATTTGAGGAAAGTAGAGCTATTACAATGCATGGATTAAAATTGCTAGCTCTAAAGTCAAACTACCTGAGGGGTCATCCCAATTCTACCACTTAATTTGTGATCTTAAAACTTAACATAATCTCTAAATTTTTTCCCCTTATCTCTAAAATAATGCTAATTTTCCTCTTTCTTCAAAGAGTGATTGCAGAAAATAATAGTGTAATTTTTGTAAAGTGTTTAATACAATTTGATAATTTAAGAAACCAAGAAGACAAGGATGACATACAATGAAATAGAATGCTTAAAGACAATAGAATTCTTGGCAAATTGTTATGCTTATCAATATAAATTTTCAATAGAAGAATTGGAAGATAAAGTTCAGGAAATCAAATTTAAAATAAAAAACAATAAAAGGAAAATATGAGCAAAATCAGGGACATAGAGAATAAGTTTAGAAATCCCAACGTATGATAATAGGCATTCCAAAAAGAGAGAATAACAACAAAAACTGAATAAAAGCATATAGTTTCCCACAGCTAAAGAATGACAAGTTCTTCATATGGAAGAGGACTATTGAATGCTGTATAAAATGGATGTATTAGACATGCATCAGATTTCTCAAGGGAAATATTAAATGCTGGAAAGCAGTAGAGCATGATGTTAAAAAATCTGACAGAAAAGAATTTCAACCTAGACTTCTATACCTAGGCACACTATCACTCAAGCATGAAGGGAAAAATACATGTTCAGACATGAAAGGACATAGGCTTACCTTCCATACAGTCTTCCTTAATGAAGGAGTCCACTGAGAAATAAACTAAGCTGCAAGGCAACAAACACATTTATTTGGGGTCTTAGAATTGCAATTTGGGGTGCACAGATTCAGGTAGCAACCTAAATTGTATCCTGTCTTGGCACTTCCAAGCAAGGATTTTTAAAGGAAAAGAAGACGATTACATAAATTGTTAGATATTGGTTGATGTTCGGGATGCTCCAAATGTCCTTCAGGTAAGATAGTTTACTGGTTTCTTTATCTTGTGGTTTATGGTGTCCAGACAGCCTTAGGGGTTTGAGGAGCGTTGTTGCTTGTGCCTATGTATACTTTGGCAGTTTGTGACATATGGGTGAGATTTGCTTAAGAGTAACCTCCAGAATGGCCTCCCTACTCCATTTTAAATCTCTTAGTAGTAGTAATTCTATTTTTTTTTTCTTTTCACAAAGCAAAATGAAGGAACAAACCGAGGAGGAGGAACTAAAGGAATCAACTCAGGAAAGAAATGCAGACCTTCTCAGAATGAAACCTGCCAATCAGGCCTAGAGATAATCAATGCAAATTCGAGCAGAAGGACAGAGGTCTTAACTCACTATCTCTAGCATGTTGCCCTCATTTGCATGGTCCAAAATGGCTCACCACCAAGTTTACATTTCAGCAGAAGAAAGGGAAAATGGAAGGGGAGGGCCTCCCTTTAAGTACAATCCAAATTTTGCTCACATTATTTCTGCTTACATCCTTCTGGCTGGAATTTAGTCATACGTAGTGGACAGGGAAGCTCAGGCTCCTGACCTTGTGCTCTAAACTACTTCATTATTCTACCTGCACTTGGATACTATTATTTAGTACTTACTATGTGTAAGGCTCTATGATACCTCCTAAAATGACTATTTTCATTTTTATCTTCTAAACAATCATATGAGGTATTATTCCCATTTTGCTAAATAAATAAATAAAATAAAATAAAAACGGAGACTCAGAAGTTTAAATAATTTCCCCAAATTCTCACAGCTAGTAAATTGAAGAGCCAGGCCTAGAGCTCACATGTGCCTGACTCCAGTGCTCATAATCTTAACTGCCTTAATTACCACTAGCAACCACTGTGATGAACTACGGTGTCACAGCCGAGGATGTGTTGCATCACTGCCCTGCATTGTATTACTGGGGACTATGATTTCCTGGATGGATATAAAGAGACATTGTTATACAAGTTCCTTTGGATATAGAGTTCTTTTGTATAACAGAGTGGGGATAGAGTGACTTCCAGGTAGTCTGGGATATAATTGCAGTTTCAAATGAACAAATTAAGGGTGGCTGGAAGCTTTTTCCCATCTCTTGTCTCTAGACATGGAAATTCTCTAGAAATGATTCTAATGCTAATCATTATTCAGGTCCATTTATCTGCTTATTTAGTGATAATTTGTTTCTGAAGTTGGAAAATACTTCATTGATAGTCTTTACTCTTTATTTAAATTCCTTTACAACTTTTAGTCTTTTTCTGTTTTCATGGGTTTTCAAATTAGAACAAAGGGGTAGGCAAATCAGACCCAGCCTGCTTACTGCTACCAAACTTGGAAACTGACCCCTTTGTGTTGTTAAGGGAGCAGCCCTTAAGAGAAGGAGAGCTGAGCAATGGCTACTTTATATTCTCAGCAGGTCTGAACAGACACGATTTACATCAAGGAGGGGAAAATTTACAAAAACAAAAAAGAGAAGAAAAAAATGACTCAAAACTGTTTAGCCTGTACTTTCTCAAAGAATTAATCTTTGTTTTATGAAGAAGTCTGCATGTATTTGTGAATATGCATGTGTGTTTGTGTGTTTTGGAGAACAACTGTTTAAGTAGTTGGGAAAATAAAATGGTGTGATTGAAACTCACCTGGTTGGGAAAATTTGAAAGGTGCTATCTTGAATTGTCTTCTTTATCCTGGAAGGTTTTAGAGTTTCAGAAGCCAATTCTTCATATATAAAACATCAAATACTATACAGCTGAGCCCTCCAAGATTTTTATTTTAGAACAAATTACCCTGATTTAGGTAAATTCACTGTTTGGGAGAAAGAGATAAATCCAGTTTGAAAATAGTGCCTGTGGGCATAGAGTGGGTTTCCCAACCAGCTTAGGTCCCCTGAGTTGGGGGTGGAAAGGAAAGAAGGAGGTGCTCTGGCAGAAAACTGAAGACCTTAGGATAGCAGAGAAATACCTATGAACTGGGATGTGAGTAGGCAAGGGTGCCTGAGAGGGTTTGTCTGTGAATGCTTTTCCTTTGAACTATAAGAAAAGTCATATATACAGTACAGTTTTCAGTCTTCTCTGCCTATGCAAAATTCTCTTTAATTTCTCCAACTCTTGAGTAAAGCGTGTGATAGTATTTATTGTTAAGAATAAAGCGGGAGTAAAGGGAAATGTGACTTGCCAAATGTCAGTTCTTCAGAGACATAATAAAGGAACAACTTCAAATTCAGGAGTTTCAGTCAATTGCAGTCCACTTTGGCAAGTGCGGGGAAGTCTCTGACAGAGAGTGAAACCTGTGGAGCAGACAGTGCAGGAAGGACTCACAGAAAACTAACCATGTTTCTCCCCATTTGACGGAAGGAGGTGACCTTGGCAATGGGGGAGAGTAATGATGGGGTATACTTTGATATAAAGTGCTTATTTGTGTGTTTTGCCTTATCATGATTTTATGATCAGTATCCTAATAAGATTAAAAGATAAATGGTGGGGCTTGCCGGTGAGGCCACGGCGGTGGCTCTGAAGGCGGGTTCAGGCTTCAAGGGCCATCGCCGTGGAGATCCTGCTGTAGGTGAACAACCGTGTGGTCGAGGAGACAAGTACGAGAACGCGGCGGCGGAAACAAACCCGAAGCAGTACAAGTAACATTTGCAGATTTTGATGGAGTTCTCTATCATATTTCAAATCCTAATGGATACAAAACAAAACTGATGGTCAGTATTTCTTTGAAATTCTACAAGTAGCTGCAGGCACACGGTGCTGAGGAGTTATTAAAGAGGGTGTAACGGGAGTTCCTTGGTAAATCTGGAATCAGGATACAAAGTCTCTTTGCTATGTGACCTTGAAAATCTCCCTGCATCCAAGGATTCAATTGTGCATCAGGCTGACATGTTGAACGAAATTGTTTTGCCTCTATTTTTGAGAAATACTTCCAGTTTCAAGAAGATGGCAAGAAAGGAGAGAACAGAGCAGTTGTCCATTATAGGGATGATGAGACCATGTATGTTGATTCCAAGGACAGAGTCACCATAGTCTTCAGCACAGTGTTAAAAGATGAGGACGATGTGATCGTTGGAAAGGTGTTCATGCAGGAGTTCAAAGAAGGATGCAGAGCCAGCCCCTCAGCCACAGGTCTTCAGCCACAGGAAGCACCTCTGGAGCTGAAAGACAGATGGCGCCGTGTTGGGCACTATTGGCTATACTACCTTTGTGCTGTTCCCTCGCCACACCAAGAGACAGCAGAATTATACTGCAATTTGAAGATAATGATGTGTACATAACATACACCATGTCTGCTGAAAACCAGGTCTGGGGAGAGTTTGTAAATAATTTAATAGATTTCATAATATAGGCAGTGGAGCATCTGGAATCTCTTCCATCTTTTTTAGATTGTACAATTCCAGATTTGTTTTGCCAGCTTTCCTGGTATTTTTTTTCCCCCAAAACCATCCAATAAGGGACAACTTAAAATCTGAAATGTATTTATCCTCCTGACTGCTTTGTTTTGCCTTCTGACTTTCCTGGCACAAGATTATGCAAGGAAGTTTATTCTCATCATCAAGAAGCAATGGTCCAATTGAGAGATCATGATCAGGGATAACCTCTTATTGGTGCCCCTGCTGCCAGTAGTCACTTGGCTCCATTGAAAGTAATCTTATGCTTTTTTCTGACTATATTTGCTGCACAAAAATGAGATAATGTAGGTCTTAGAGTCATCTTATGTTTTACTTTTCTGTGTTCCCTGAGTCAAGAAATCTCTGGGTCTTTTGGTTAAGATGTTCTCTCCACTACACTTAGGATCCAAATTATAGTTTTAAAGGTGTACATCAGATGAAGTGACTAAAATCTTAGGAATGCATTCCTTGTTGAAAGAGAGCAAATTTTCTTCTGATTAGGAAAATCTATATGCCCAGTGGCAAAGGTCCTGTCTTAGTCTATCACATTTGAGTCTGTGTAGGTGGTACTGGGTAGCAGCTATCAACATCTTTCCCATGTTGCCTTTCCATGTCAATAGCTCTTCTGATCAAGGGGTTGCACAGTATTCCCTTTTGAAGATATGCACTTCCCCAATCTTGGTCAATGTGCACAGACTATGAATCCACACTGAAAACTAGAGAGTTTGATAGTCCCTTGCCCTCTTAGTCCTACCCTAAACCAGTAGTTTTTGATCTTTGTAGGGACATAGAACCCAGAGATGACTGTAGCTTTTCTAGAGTTACCTGCTGGTTTGAATTCTGTGGAGTTAAAAGTTATTGCAGCACATATACTGTCCTGGGCATCGATAAGGAAGATGTTTTCAGAGTGATTCCATTATAAAGTAACATATTTCCATTTTGCAGGCCAGTTAAGAATTGGAATGATTAACTCAGAGCATTTATGTATATTCATGATGGTTTTTGAGTTTTCTGGGGAAAGTGAGGCTAGCTGCTATAACAAACAATCTCAAAATCTCTGTGACATAACACAATAAAAGACCATTTTTCACTAGTATGAAGTCCAATAAGACAGAGAGAGATTTGTACAGCAAAACAGCCATAGACAAAAGGTAAATTAATGGGTATGGCTGTGTTCCAATAAAACTTCATGTACAAAAACAGGTGGTGGGCTGGATTTGGCTGCCAGGCTGAAGTCTGCAGACCCTGGACTAGAGGATCTTGTGTGAGAAATATTTATGATGCAGACATGGAAGCAGCATATATTACTTCCACTCTGATTCTTTTGGCCAGGAACCATTCACACAGTCTTGGCCTAACTGCAAGAAAGCTGAAAATGCAGTTTAGCTGGGTGTCCAGAAGAAAAGAAGAAAAAGGTTATTGTGGGCCCTAGTCTCTGCTACAGCCTTCAATAGCTTAATGTGAATTAGCTCTTACAGGCAATCCAGGAGCTTCTAATGATTCAGTCTTAGGGAAAGAAGTTGGATAATTTGAACTGGTATATATTTTCTACTGTGTTTTTGTTTGAAAACTCACCAATGACAAAATTCCTAGAAAAGAGTCATTCCACAATGCAGACTTTGAGAATCCTATTGCTTTCATTGTCTTGGTGCTGCTATTTCACAGAACTGAAAGAAAATTGCCAGTAGTTAAAAGGGAGGTAGGTGGGTGCTGCCTCAGTCCTCCCTTTTGGGGGGTAGAGCAGGGGAGGGTCCACAGTGACATCTTTTATCAGAGACTCGACTTGAGGAGGCTGGGGGAAGGGAAATTAGTCCTCAGCAGCCCTCTCTCTGTGGCTTTTTAGATAGGGTGGGAAGACCTATCTAATAATATCTTTAGATAGGGAAGACCTATCTAATAATAAAAATATTATTTTTATTGCCCTATAATAGGTAAGCCTCCAAAGACAAAGAGTATATTTTATCTCTCTACAAAGAATTTTCCTTCTTTATCTCTTTTAGCCACATCATTTCTACCAAATGTCTAATAATAAAAATGTGTTTTGAATTTAATAATCTAATAATCATATAAGACAGTAGAGATGTAAAGTATAGGCCCAGTGCTTTTCAAAGGCAATCTAAGTTTGTTGTGAGCTATTAATGTGATATTTAAACATTATTAATATGCTCTTTTCTCCTACCTTTGAGGAGTAGACCTTCCCCAAATTGACCCAAGTTGCCCATATGAGGAGTATATGAGTCACAAGGAGAATGCAAACAGAAAGAAAAAGATAATGGTCAACTGTTGACATGCAAAATAGATGTTTTCAATAAGTTTTGAGAGCCAGGAAGAAACTAATTTTTAATTCCTTTATCTCTTTTTGTAAAATATCTAATAGCCAAATATGGAAGACTCATGTGTATAAAGCTCTTTGGTAGTTTAACATTTTCACCAGTGATAGAAAAGCCCCAATTCTTGTGGCTTGAGGCAGAAGGTGGGTAAGTCTAGGGGAAATTTTTTCAAAGCACATCCCTTTTCCAAACTTGGAGGGATTTGTGGAAAGAGAAGCTGAGAGTTGGTTAGCCATTTCCTCCCTCTGGGTTTTTCTCTTTGGACTCTGGAGATTTAAATTTCTTAAGTTTAGATTTCCTAATTTACCCTTGATTTTAGTATGGCACAGTTAGATACAGAAGTAGCTGAGAGTATAGCTGAGAAATATGCCAGGGCAAGGGCTGCAGAGTTGACCACCTGAGCTGAGGCAGAATGGGAGGTCCAGCTTAGACCTCAAAGGAATCTACACCATCAGCGCCAGCTGAGGGGAGGCTGAGTCACCCAGGCAATACTAGCAGGTCCCCACCTAGCCAAAAGAAAGAGACTACAATTTATACCCATCATAGACTTCAGCCTGAACGACAGAATTGCAAGCTGTCCTCAGTTGGACAAGGGATACAGTTTCAGACAACAGAAGGACCAATCTGTTCCCTTAAGTCTCATGCTCTCTCTAAGCCTCAGAAACACCTAAAGACCTCTCAAGCAGAGAGCAGAGGCTTCTGAGAGTCCAAGCAGTTTTATCCAAGGGTAACTGAGTGACACCAAAAGGTACTGTTTAAACTATATGATCAGACCTCAGATAAACAGATTAGACATTTAGGTAATTTTTTTCTTCCTAACTAGCTTGAGAGGAAGTTTGGTTAGTTATAGACAAAATCAAGAGATTACATTTCCTCTGCACATCTGAAGTGATTTGTGAGTTAAATATATGCTATCCTGCTATACCGGCTAATGAATTAAAGTTAAAATTTTAAAAAGAAACCATGTAAAAATTTTTATTGCATTTCAAACTCCCAGCTAATTGGAAAATATTTGTATTATCCAAATATGCAGATATATTTACATCTACTTGATTGCAATAAGTAAAAAGCACTTTGTAACATTTGGCAGGGATGAAAATTAGATATTCTCTGAATTTTATCATATACTTCATAGGCTGCCTTTATATATTCACAGTAGTTTAACTAAAAAATCCAAGCATCTTTAAAAATATGTTGTTATAGGAAAGATGCTTTCCTTTTATATAGTTGATGCCCTCACAATTGATGGTCTCAGAAAAAGGCAAATCATTACACAATTTGCCTGTCATTAACATTGATTGAAGTCTCATACCATTTTCCACCCTTAAGCTTCCTGCCTATTCTACATGTTACTACCTTGTGCCCAAGAGGAAATTTTCTAGAAAAACATTCGATAATTATTAAAGAGGTGAAACATGCTCACATGAAGTGAGGAGGCACTTTCTGTTTCCGCTTGTTTAAAAGGGAATATTTTATTCATTTTTTATTCTCCCTCTCCAGGGTAAGGGACAAAGAATCATTTCACTGTTTCTCTCTGTCCCATTCTGTCCCCCTGTCTCCATGCACATGTGTGACTGAGTTGAGCCTCTCTGGGCATTTGGGAAGGTGTGCAGTGAGCTAAGCCTCCCTGATGAGAGCTGTCATTTCTGAGACGAAGCCTTTGCCTGGCTAGTTGTAGCTGCTGCTAAGGCTGGAGAGCTGCTGTTGGGAACCCATGAAATGGCTCCCAGCAGCTGTGCTATCGGGCAAAGAGCCTGGCGCGCCTTCCCTTGCCGCCGCCTCCAAGGGCAGTAGATTGTAAATTCAATAGAATTCAAATCTTTAGCTGCTGGAGCAGCCAGGCAGCAGGCCCAGAGGCCCTTTCAAATCAGGGTTTTTACAGTTATTTTAATCCACAAGAGATGCCAGCATTTCTCTGCTTCACAAAGACAAAAGCAAAACTGTACAAACACTGAGGCTGGTCAGATGCAAAGTCTTAAGGAGGAATTTGAGCCAGATTCTCTTGTGGGGAAAAAATGAGAACAAGTCCATGTGCATTGTTCATTGTGCTAATCTGCTGTCTATTTTCAATTCTCTGGGAAAAAGTCTAAGGTAGGAAATGATACAATAAATAAATGGCGGGAGAAATATTATTTTGCGCTGAGACTGTAACTGGCATGCTGCAGGTCATATGCTCTTGTATTCAACCAAGTGAATATTATTAGAGTCTCTTTCTGCTTCTGTTGGATTAGGTTGGACTAGAATGATGGTTACATCGATATAACCTTGCCAGGGCATCCGGACTCAGTTTAGCACTAGTTATTACACTCAGGATGCTGATGAGCCCACCTGCAGTACAGACTGCATTGCCCAGGAAGAGCAGTATACCAGCACAGACTCCCAGGCCAGGAGACCTGGGTTCGAATCCTGCACTGCCGTTTATTAGCCATGAGAATTTGGGCACACTTGGAACCTCTCTGTGCCCCAGTTCCCTCACGTCTATGATGAGAAAGATGATAAGATGGCATTTATAAAGAGGATTAAATGAGTAAGCATATGTGAAGAGCATTGAGCAGTATCTGCAAGTAATAGGTGCTATTCAAATGGTCGTCTGCAGACCAGCAGCATGGGCATCATCTGAAAACTTGTTAGAAATGCCAATTTTTGGGCCCTGTCCCTGACCTATTGCATCAGAACCTGAATTTCAACAGGATCCCAAAGTAATTCCTCTGCATATTAAAATTTGAAGAAGCACTACTATATAAGTATTGGTGTTAGTGTTTCAGGCTGGCTTTAATGAGACTAAGTGGTTAGGTGAGCAGGGAGCATCCCTGATAATTTGCCTTTCTGTGTCCCTTGCCCTTGCTGACACTGGCCTCTGATTGTTCTGATTTCTTGGTGCCCAGTGGACTGTGGCCCAGTGAACCTATATGGTATGTCAGCCTCACCCTGCATCTGGATCTTGAGTGTTTACTCTACATCCAAATCCTGATGTTTCTGATTCCAGCCAGATAATTTAACCCCAAACCTCTTTTAGCACTTCTGTTTGTCTAGTTTATTGCATATCTTAAATTATAAACTGCATCCTGATCCCTTTGCAGTTCAGCTAGAAGGTTCTATGATCAATTGCCTTGCCTGAAAAAAGCAAAAAGAATATTAGGAACTTATTAGGAGAAATTTAAAAAAAGTTGGGATAATGTAATAATTCCCTCCTAGGTGCTACACTGCACAGAAGCATTTGGTTTTTATAGTTGGCTCCAAGAGGCAATTTTCTAATAGAGATTTTATAGTAGAGAAGATGCTCAGCCTTTAAGGACTGCAAAGGTCAAAAAAGCAAAATTTTCTCTATTTATGGTATGGGTGTGACATTTGGGCCTCTTAGCAGCTAACCTTCTTTTGGCTTTAGGAAGGTGTTCATTCCCATACCTGTTTGCTTTATGTCACATCAAATGGTCCTTAGCAAAGAGGTTTGGAAACAGAGACCTTATGTAAGCATCCATGCCAAGTTTATCACAATTCCATGATGCTTGGCCAATAATGCAATGAGAATGGATGACACCAGGATGCCAGGGCCCTTGATGTGTGGTGAATTGAAGGGATGGGATTTTATGTGAAGTGAACAGAAGAAATGCTTCAAGGACACACTGGGCACCTAACTTAAAGTAGCAGAGCAGCCCAGTAGAGAGGCAGGGATTCAAGCAATAAGCTGTGCATCCTGCCATGGACTGAGTTGGAAAGGGGAGAGGTTAGTTATTTGTAGACTGTGAGATTAATGTGTTTCACAAACCATTTCAATTGCAGATGTCTAAGCTGCTCGGACATCTGCAATTATTGATTGACTTCTCTGTGTATGGCACTAAGAAAGAAGCCAAGGAACAAAAAGAAGTATAAAACCTAGATTCTTCCCTCAATCTCATGTGGGAAAAATATATATACATATGAAATGAAAATAAACATTAGCAAGGAGTAAGTTGAAGGTTCCAGATGAGTAATGGAGAAGAGAAGAGATTATTTCAGTCTAGTCTAGAGGAGTCAGAACAGTTTCAAGAAGGTGGAATTGGAGTCATAGGTTAGAGGACCAATTAATATTTGTTGTATGTATGCACACAATCTTGTAAACATGCAAGATTGTTTACACAGAGTGAAGCTTGGTTGGAAAAAGAAGAGGGATTTTAGGGGGCCAATTAGTAACACCGTTGAGAGATACAGGTGTCAGACACCTAGAGAGAATATCAGCTTTATGCTGATGAAAGCTCAATTGGAGAACATGACTAATGTAGTGCCTCCCCAATTTTTTGTACTGTACTGCTGACTGAGGCAGACTTGGCTGTGCCATCACTGGAAAAGCTGGACAACCAGAGCCTCCTCACAGAGTCAGGGCCTTACTGTGTGGCAGAGAGCAGAACAAAGCACCCACAGGTGCTCTACCTTGCTGGATAGGTATGTTCTCTGACAAGCTTTTACAAAGGATCTAGGACAAAGAGCTCTTTATCATCAAAAGATATCACGAAGGAATGAATAACAAATTAACAACAGACTTTTCAATTTTGTGATGTTTCTATTTTGTGGAAACTCCTGCATGTCACATGTCCCTTTAGGCCTCATTTATCTTATTAACTAAATGGTATTAAATGAAACTATCTACATGATTATAGCACTAAATATAAAGAATATTTTTGAGAAATTTGCAAATTTAAATGTTAAATAATGACCAGATTAAAATTTTGCAGGTCTTAAAGTTAGCTTATAGGAGATGCTCTACTTATATAGGTTAAATAAGGTTTTAGTTTAATTTAAAAATTTTTTAAAAATTAATTTGCATTTTGGTGTCAGCTTTCTCCTTTGTAATTTACTCTCTCTTATTTTGTTCCCTACACATTACTATGTTCTCTCTTGGTTTCTAAGACGTCTCTCCTTCTTGGGTCTCTCCCTCTTCTCTGATATTTTCTTGTTCTCCTTCTTAGAAACCTCTACTTTTGCCTGACCCTTAAATATAGTTGTGCCCCAAGATTCTATTCATTGTGACTTATCTTTTCCTTTTATGTTTGTTCCTTCAGAAATATGATAATTAAGTAACAAATGTTTATTGAGTGCTGGCTATCTGTTAGTGCAGTCGGCACTCAGGGCAGGGAGTCTTTGGCAAAGACTCTGGCTTCAAATTCTTTAGCCTCTCACAGTTTTACTTATTTTCAGTTCCTCTCCTCTCAGATCCCAACCCCAAATCCTACACTGAGCATTGCCATTTAGAAGTCCTATAGGTAGTGCAGACCCAACATCGAAAAATACTGAACTTACTCTCTTTCTCTGTAAACTTACACTTTTCTTCTTTGTTGCCTTTTTCTATGAAATAGCATCATCCCAAGCTTCCATGTTGGAAAGAGTATTGTCCTCTCTATCTCTACTCAGTTGCCAATTCCTGTTTATTCTGCCTCTGACATATCTCTCAAATCCCTTTTCTTCTTTTCATTTCTACTGTCTTAGTGGAGGCCTTAACTGGCTTTTACCTGCACAGGTACCACAGCCCTTAATTGTGTCCATGCTTCCAGGTTATCACATAGTCTCCAGAGCTGTCTTTCTACTCACACTTTTCTGCATATTGTTCTCCTGCTTGCTTTCAGTATAGCCCATAATCCTGCCTAATGTGGTCCTTACTATTCTCCCATCTCCCAACATTTTCACGTGTGCACCCATGCTCTAGCAGCATGGGACTAGACAGATTTCTCTGGACAGTCCCATTCGTTTGCATGCCTCAGTGTCTTTGTTGACCCCTGGGCCTGGGATGTCTTTTCTCTCCATCTTTGCTTGGTGAACTCCAAACTTCAAGGCTTAGTTCAAATCCTTCTTCTGTCAAGCTATCTCCACACTACACAGGTAGCTCTCTCTCCAATTTCTTTTTTCATATTCTTCTTGCAGCACTTTTCATGCTGTATTCTGTATTCTCAGGAATTTGTCCAATGCCTGTCACAGAGCAGATGATCAATTATTCTTTTTCTTTTTTTCTTTTTCTTTTGTTGGTGGCTGCTGAATAAGCAAAATAAATTTTGTCATGCTTTTATATCCAAGGCTTGGTCTTTGTTTGATCCTTAACTACTTATTTCAGCCTTAGCAAAAAGATTGGATTATTGAACAGTTGAGATTTATACTTGATGCATATGCAATTGTGAAAAGTAAGCTTTGATTTGCTGGGTTTGCATTTAGCTGGGAATTCCATCTTAGGACAAAAAAAGTTCATTTTTTCATATCTCTAGGCTTTTCTTTCTTACAATATATTCTAATGGAAGAATTATACCTGAAAACTTATGATAGTTCAATTTTCCTCATGTATTTTCATATGGGTTAAAGGAACTGAAAGCACTCTGAGATTTTGCAAAGCATAGTTACTTTACATTGTGTGCCTAGATAGTTTGTAATATTGTACTTTACACTTTAATGAAGAAAATTCTTAACAGTGATATGATTTCTTTTTCTTCCCTCATAGGTCATTGGGTCTATAAGTGATGGGAAGGCATATAGTTAATTCCATGTATTCGATCTGTATATTAATCTGCAAGCTGGTTATGTAAGCTACCATCATTTTTCATGGTAGGATTATTGCATCCAGTTATTTTGTGAAGCTTTAGGTTTTCCTTTAAGCTCTAGGTATTTTAGGGTGATGCTCAGGTAAGTTTATTATCGCTGCAGTGTCCTCCAGGAGTACATTCCTAGTAATCTGATTGTCTCCACAGGGTGGATTTTGCAGATACACTTCAACTCATTTACAGCTCAGGATGACATGAGAGCTGGGGGACAATAAAGATTTAGTAATGCTATTGGTGTGTTAGACTGCATGTGGGTATTTTTCCAGATTCCTTTTGGATTTAATATTATTTGCAAGGGATTTTTTTTTTGCGGTAAAAATAATCTTAGGTTGTTAAGAAGCATAGCAAAATAAGACTTCGGATGCTTTTTGACTAAACATTTAAATATAAAACCACACAAGATGTAATAAAAAAAACTACCATAAAAATAGAAAGAAGTGTTAAAGTGACTCTAAACATTAACCATTCTTAGTGGATTGGTTTGTACAGAAGAAGCTATCAAACATGGTGCTATTAAAACAAAAATGAGTTTTAAATATCTTTTGCCCCAACTAAATGTATGCTGTTATGACATGCCAGCTACTATACATTATTACATAATTTGTGAGACAAATAAAATTTAGATCTGTAACTGTTAAAGAATGATCCACCTTCCACAACTGTAGCTGCTCGTGGTTCGCTGTACACACTAGGCAACTGTAATTCTTTTTTGTCTTTGCTGACTGAGTCCCATCTGCTGGAATCTACATAATTCCTACTTAGTTGTCACCTTAGTTTTCTAGGGCTGCTGTAGCAAAGCACCATAAACTTTAAGTGGCTAAAAACAGAAATTGAATATCCCACAATTTTGAAGGCTGGAAGTCTGAAATCAAGTTGTTGACAGGGCCACGCTTCCTTTGAAATCTGTAGGGAAGAATGTGTTCCATGCATCTCTCTTGTTTTCTGGCCATGGCTTACCAGCAAACTGTGGCATTCTCTGACTCAGCCATCACAAAGTGTTTCTCCCCTCATCTGTCTGAACAATGTGTGTACTTCTCCCTTTCTAATAAGGACACTGGTCATATTGGATTAGGGCCCACCCTAATCCATTTGACCTCATTTTAATTAATTCCATTTGCCCAAAGATCCTATTTCCAAATAGGGCCACATTCACAGGACAGGGGATTAGGACTTGAACATACCTTTTGGGGGAACACAATTCAACCCATAACAGTTGTTGAGGCTCATATCAGGTGCCCCTGGTCCAGGATACTCCCGTTACCCTTAGGCTAGGGTAGGGACCTCTCTATTGCATATCTCTATCACTGTATTTTTCCATCCCATTTTTATAATTATCTATTCATGTGTCAGTCTGCACTATTAGACCATGAGCTCCTTGAGATCAGAGACTGCTCCTTATTCATCTGTGCCTAGCACTGTGCCTCCCACATAGTAGCAGATGCTGTACAAGTATTTGTAGATAGAATAAATGAAGCCAACTCTCAGGGACTAGAATTTTCATTGCCATGCAGCACCATTGAAAGCTCTTATTTTGAAGAACTGTATTAAATATCACCTAAATTTTATGGACATATTTGAATCACTGCATTAAACTACTCTGTTTAATTTGGTTCTAAAATAAAAGCAATATCTCTTGTCCTGGAGTTATTTAAAGGGGATATTTTTAAAACAGAAAGTGGAGGTGAATTAAAAAGCATAGAGAAAGTCATAAGTGTAAATTGCTTCCCAATATAATCTCTTGAGTTCATATTTAATAAAGATAAGTTACTCAATCAACAGTTGCTCCATGTGTGAGGGTATTTGTACATAAATCACTTAGTTTGGCTTGGATCTAACATTGATAGGACATAATTGATCTTTAAAAGTTTTATGAAGAATCACAGACTGTGAAATTAAAGGCAGTTGTATTGTCTAACTTTGCCTTTCCATCAAGCAGACACCTGTTTTCTTGGTAGTGGAAACTTGTTTTATATGTATTATTGACCAGTCCATCAATTAACTCTGCCTCACAGTCATTAACATCATGTTACCTTATAGTTTAAATCAGAAAGACCCACCAGAGATTTCTAACTTGATAAACTGCCAGCCAGCTAAGGCTTTTTCCCAACAACCCAAAATGTTTAAAATAGGTATTAACAGTACACTATGTTTTCTGGCACATGATTTCGCTAAACTGGGTTGTCTTTTAACCTTAGGTATTGCACAGTCTTGTTACATGTGATAAGTGTTGGAAAATATCCAGGAAGCTAGTTTTACTCAAATTTTCTCAATCTGTAATAAGTTGTCCCTCTAAATTTACATTCTGATTATTCATAAATATTGTCACTATCTATCAGCTTTGCATAGGTCATCAGGTCTATAAATGATGGGACCTGGAAATAAAATGAACTGAATAGTACCCAATAATTAGAGTTGGTAATTGAAATCTTTGGGAAGTATTAGATGTTCATGTTTTTGTCTCCCAAATTTCATGGTCTTGGAGGCATCTGTATTAGTATCCTATTGCAGCTGTAACAAATTACTACAAGTTTAGTGGCTTAAAACAACAAAACTTTATTTTCTTACAAGTTGTGGAGGTCCAAAATGGGTTTCATGAGGGTAAAATCAAGGTACTGGCAGGACTGCATTCCTTGTGGAGGTTCTAGGGGAGACTCCATTTCCTTGCCCCTTCTATCTTCTAGAGGCTTCCTGAAATCCTTGACTTATGGCCCCTTCCTCCATCTTCAAAGACAGAAAGTGCATCACTCCAACCTCTGTTTTCATCACCTTGGGCCCATCTGAATAATCTAGGATAATCTTCCCATCTTAAGGTTCTTAATCACATCTGCAAAATCAATTTTGCTATGTGTATTAGGAGTCCCCAAGACAACACCCAGGCTCAATGATTTGCCAGGAGGACTCACAGAACTCAGTTTATAGTCATACTCACAGTTGTGATTTATTACAGATATTAAGTATCCAAAATAAAATCAACAAAGGGAAAATGCACATGGAACAAAGTCAGAGGGAAACTGAGCTTCCATGGTCTTCTCCCAGTCTCCCAGTGGAGTAGCACAGGACATGCTTAACTCCACAGCAGTGAGTTCTGACAACATATGTGAAATGTTGGCAACCAAGGAACTTGTTAGAGACTCAACATCCAGACCTTTTTTGGGTTTGGTCACTTAGGCAGCCTCTGCCTAGAATGTAGGAAAGTGGGTGTTTTAGTTTGCTAGGCTGCCGAAATGCAAGGTACCAGAAATGGGTTGGCTTTTAAAATGGGGGTTTATTAACCTTTAAGCTTTGGCCATGAAAATGTCCAGATTAAGATATCACTGGGTAATGCTTTCTCCCTGAAGACCGGCTGCTGGTGATTCTGGACTCCTCTGTCATATGGCAAGGCACATGGCAGTGTCTGCTGGTCTCTCCTTCTCTTCTGGATTTTCCTTGCTTTCAGCATCTGGCTTCAGTGGCTTTCCCTCTCTTTGACTGAATTTCATTCTCTTATAAAGGACTCCAGTAAGAGGATTAAGACCCACCCTGGGCCATGCCTTACTGAAGTAACCTAATCAAAAGGCCTGTACATGAAGTAACCCAATCTAAATTCCCACCCACAATAGGTTCATACCCATAGGAATGGATTCGTTTTAAGAACATGACTTTCTAGGGTACAGATAGTCTCAAACTACCACAGCAATTGTTCAGTCTAACTGTATTGTTTGCACCCATAGTTTAGAATCATTGAGCCATTGTTAATGTTGGTAGCCTTCCTGAAATCTAAATTCCCAGACACAAGCCAAGGCCCTACCTTGCAAGCAGGCCTTTTCAAGGATAGCAGTTCAGGCTTGTTGTGCTAACTCTTTTCTCCATACCATGTAAAGTAATATATTTGTAGGTTCCAGGGATTAGGATGTACACATCTTTGTGGGGGGTGGGGGTGGGGTTACTCTGCCTACAATATCCTTATTTTACTTAGTTTTATATTCACAGCTCTAGCCCAGTGTCTTGCATTTAGTAAATGCATGGGAAATTCTCCTTTGTTCACTGATCTACAGACCATATTTGGCATATTCCCTATGGCCTTATCTTAGTACATGGCATTATAATTCAACCAGTTGACTGAAGAGAAAAATCTATTTTGATCTCTCCCTTTTTATTGCCCTCCACATCACCAGGTCCTATTGATTTACTCTCTGAGTGTTTCTTGATTCCATCCCATTCCCTTCAGACCCACTACCATCAGGTCATCATAACCTCTTTACTATCTTTGTCTCTAAACTCTGAGCTGGTCTCAAGATTCCAGTTTTACTTTCCTCCAATCCATTCTCCAGATAGAAATGAGTGTTCTTTCAGAAGCACAAATCTAATCACATCGCTACCCTATTAAAAGCCATTCAGTGTTTCCTGTCTACTTCTCCAGAGACAATTTTTATCCCCTTTCGCCTTTCATGCTATATAGTCTCCAATCACATTGGATTTCTCTTAGTTCCTCAAATGGAACATACTTCCTCTAAAACCTGCAGGCTTTTACATGAGTTTGTCCCTTAGTACCAAATATTTTCCCTTTATTTGCCAAGTTAATTCTGTCTGTCTTAGTTTGCCAGAACTTCTATGACAAATACCACAAAAATGGGTTGGCTTAAGCAACAAGCATTTATTCTCTCATGGTTTTGAAAGCTAGAAGTCCAAAATCAAGAAGTCAGCAAGGTCTTGCTTTCTCCCAGAGTTGGTAATATTCTGATGAGGCAGTCTTTCATCACATGGTGATGCCCTTGGTCAACTCCTGTGGCTTCCTCTGACTTTTGGCTTCTCTTTATAAGACCTCCAGTAATATGGAGATCTGATTCAATTTGACCACACCTTAGCTAATAATAATATCATTAAAAGGTCTTATTTACAAATGGGTTTCTTCCCCACCCCTAGGAATGTGGATTAAGAATTGAACAAATCTTTTGTGGGGTATATAATTCAATCCCCAATACTAACCCCTCACTTGGATTTCATATTAAACTTTTTTTTCCTCAGGGAGATCTTACCAGACATCTAGAATAGGTTAGGTCCCTCTTTTATCTGGTACTATGTACCTTATATTTTTTCCTATAATTATACTCACCCCAAAAGTTATGATATTGTTTGTATTCCCTGCTAAGTTATAATTTCCATGATGATAGAGACTCTGCCTATTCTGTTCACTGTTATATCACTAATATCTAGTCCATTGAATAGGGTGTAATAGGTTTTCAATAAATATTTCCTGAATGAAAGAATTAATCAATGCTGAAAGATTTTAGGAATGATTGCACAGACAGTTTGGTCTGACAGTTCCTCAAAAGCTTTAACATAGAGTTTTCATAAGACCCAGCAATTCTACTCTTAGGTATATACCCAAGAGAAATGAAAACATATGCCCACACAAAAACTTGAACATGAATGTTCACACCAGCATTATTCATAATACCAAAAAATGGAAACAACCCAAATGTCCTTCATCTAATGAATAGATAATAAACTGTGGTATGTCCATACAGTGGAATATTATTTGGCAATACAAATGAATGAAGTACAGAATCATGCTACAACATGTCTGAACCTCAAAAACTTATTCTAAGTGAAAGAAACCAGTCATAAGCAATCACATATTAGATGATTCTATTTATATGAAATGTCCAAAATAGGCAAATCTATAGAAAGTAGATTAGTGGTTACCTAGGGCTGGGGAGATTGGGAGAAAATGGGGAGTGACTGCCAATGGGCATGGGGGTTTCTTTTGGAGGTAATAAAAATGTTCTAAAGTTGTCTGTGGTGATGGTTATACAATTCTGTGAATATGCTAAAAAACGTTGAATTGTACACTTTAAATGGATGGATTGTATGATATATTATTTATCAATAAAGCTGTGTTATGAATTGAATTGTTTCTCCCAAAAAGATATGTTGAAGTCCTTTGACCTGGTACCTGTGAATGTGACTTTATTTGGAAACCGGGCTTTGGAGATGTATTCAATTTAACACTAGATGATACTAAATTAGGGTGAGCTCTAATCCAGTATTAGAGTGTCCTCATATTAAGAGGAAGAAAGACACCTGGACAGGAAGGACATGTGAAAATGAAGGCAGAGATTAGAGTGTTGCAACTACAAGCCAAAGAAAGCCAAGGATTGCCAACAACCACCAGGAGCTAGAAGAGGCAAGGAAGGATTCTTCCCTACATCTTGATTTCAGACACCTAAACTCTAGAATTGTGAGGCAATAAATTTCATTTGTTTTAAGCCACCTAGTGTGTGGTTATTTGTTACAGCAGCCCTAGAAAACGAAGACAAATGGTTTTTATTTGTTTTTTTTTTGTTTTTTTTTTAAAGAATGATTGTAAACTAGTCAACATATCATTCAACTTTGAAGGAGAGCCGATGGCGATTACATCAACCTAGACTAAGAAGACCACTGAGTAAAACAGTGTTAGTTGACTGAGTGATTGGCCTACACCATCTTCCTCAGTCTGCTGCATTATTTTATTGACTGAAACATCCTGGCCAGCTAGTTCACCACACATTTAAAATAATCATGTATTATTTTTCCTTGAATAACCATTACACTTTGGTTTGCAGCAAAAGGACTTTGTGAGTATTTTGTCACATGAAATATTAAAAAGTAAGTGAAATTGAGAGTTGAGATTTAGTAAAAGGACATCCTTAAGTCAAACAGGTTGCTTTTTGTTTTTGTTTTTCTTTCTGCTGGTGTGTGGTATAGAAGAATGCAATGACTGATTTAGGCTAAGGCACCAGCAGCTTTACTTACTATTGTTGTTGCACCTTCAGTGCAATATTAACCTGCAAAAAAGGCAAATCTTCTTCTTGTGAAAATTGTTTTGAGCTGATGGGCCCCTTAAAGAGTCTTGAGAATTCCTAAGGGGACTGTAGACCACACTTAGAGAACTGCTGCCCTAAGTGATATAAAATCACTAAAGTCTTAATACCATGATCGAGAATGTGCTTATAAACCCCCCTTCAACTCCCCAACACCCTGAATTAGGATGTGCCCCTGTGGACCTTACTTCGAGGGTTGATAGTCATCTCAATCAAGTCAGAAAATATTTGGTCAAATTTCTCCTTAATGTGGCATACTTTTGATTAAAGGGACAGCATGACTAACTGTTAAATAATTAGCATTTCATTGCTTTTCACTGTCAGAGGATGTGTTAATAGCAATCACTTCAATCATACCTTATTTAGGTCTTAATTTCTTTTCTCTTTTTTGCTCCCTTATCTAGGATAGTGAGCTAAGGGGCCCAAGGAGGTTGAGATGGAGTCAAGGCCTCTGTGATAAGATAAGTAACCTTTTGTGGTCTAAGTAGTTCACAAAATTCTGCTCTGGGAATCTTTCTTGGGAAGCTTTCTGCCTGATTTATGGTAATAAATTGGAGATGGATTGAAACATATTCTGACTGCCCTACATCTGGGACCTGAGAGGCCAGCCACCACATTCTTGATTTGAGTTTAAAAGATGCCATTCAGAGATTAGTTGCATGCATAGTTAGCCTCAGCACATGAATAATTCTCCCAGCAATGATAGAAGGGAGAATATGCCAAACTATTCTATAAATTTGCACTTAGGTTTTCAGATTGCACTCCTATAATCTGTGACAACACTAAAGGATAATGTGCCAGGGGCTGGTTAGAGTTTTGCAATGTGTTAACACTGTCTTTGTTTAGCTTTTTACTATACCTTTCTTTGGAAAACACTGAAATACTTCTTTGTGTTGCAGAAGATTTCTCAGCATGGCCAGGTGGCATTTAAAGGGCCTAATGAGAAAGATGACTTGGCTCCAAGTATCAATGTCAAAAGACACATCACAGCTGCCCTGTCTCAGAGGGTCTGGAATGAGATCGACACTCTCAATTACTGCCCAGTGTGGCAGAGTCACTACTTCCTTCTCAGCATCCACCTTCTTCAAGCAGGATTCACACCCTCTCTTCATCTGTTCAAGTGGGTGCTTTGGCATGAAGGAAGCTGTACTTTATCTCCCTAATGCATCTTGCTGTCTTTGGCACATTTGTTGTTTGTTGTGGTGGTGCCAGGACTCAGCTGTTACATGACAGGTTTTGATAGAGTAAATCAATTGTTGTTGTTTTTCCCTCTTGAAATACCCATCAGGCTTTATACTTCCCTGTTAGAAATGAAGGCTGCTTCATAAGAGTTGTTATCAGGAATAAGAAAAATGTGACACAAGAAATTTATATCATTTTCAAATTTGATCATGTTGGATGAATTGTCAGGAGGTAAACAAGTCTTCATTTTTCAGTGTTCATTTAGATGAGAGCAAATTCCAGATTTCCTAGGAATCTCTCTTTTTGGAAATATAGTTAAGAATGTATTGATTTGGTCCTAGCTTTTACAATGCCTTAGACACACACTGTGGCAGTTTGAGATTATTTCATGAATCCCCAAAAGAGAAAGATTATGTTTTTAAGCTAATCTATTCCTGTGGACATGATACCCTTTGATTGCATTAAATTTGGTTGAGAGCCCTTTGATTAGATTACTTGATAAGATACTTTTAGGGCTTTTCATTGGACTACATCAGTGGGGTGTGATTCATGTTGAATCTCCTCCCTCTTGCTTGGGTCTGATAAAAATGAAGACAGAGAGACACACATACACAGTGTGTATTAGTCATCCAAAGGAGTGCTGCTGCATACAAAGAGCACATCTATAAAAAATATTATTACAAGAACCAATTACTATGGTGGAAATAAATCTTAGTCCACAATCCGGGTCCACAGAACATATTGCATTTCTTTATTTTCTTTAACTAAACATAAATCCAACTCCAAATATCTATCCTATTGGGTTTTTCCTCTCCCAAGAATGCAGAGGTGGTGAGTATTACAGGACCAAAGGATAGGGAGAAACTCGCCCACACCTTAGCCTTGGTTCCTACAAAATCAGAAATTTCTATTGTTAACTCATTGCCACAGGATAGCTATCCAACTGTCCAGCATCCAGATAAAATTGAGTAATAAATCCAGAGAGTTGAATGTTCCTTGCTTTTGAACAATCAAGTTAAATCTTCTATGTCTGATAGCATTATTTAAAACCCAAACCAACTCTAAGTTAAAGAAATACTAGAACACTCTAACTCCGTAAGGTTTATAAAATGGCATTTAAAATAGAGCTGACTCTAATTTATGGTAAACAATCAAGGGAAAAAATAGAAAACATTCATGTCCTACCTTTGTCTATGTTGTACATTCTGTGTGGAAACTTCCACAGCAATTGTACTAACTGGAGTATGCTGAAAAGCAGACACTTCTTGAGGTCAGTGATTCCTCTTATCATTAGTAAAGGCCAAAACTAGCACACAGCACACAAACAGCTAGTTTTGCTAGTTATGTGACCTTGGACAAAGTCATCTCTCTGTGCTTCTATTTCCTCACCTGTGAAGTGGAGATAATAATAGTGCCATCTCATAGAATTGTGTGAGGATTAAATGAGGGACTATAAAAAAGCACTAGAGCAGTGTCTGATGCATAATAAGCATCACATAATTGTTAGTTGTTGTAACTGATATGATGTTAGGTGTATTAGCCAAAGGGGTGCTGATGCAAAGTACCAGGAACTCGTTGGCTTTTATAAAGAGTATTTATTTGGAGGTAGAAAGCTTACAGTTAAAAGGCCCTGAAGATTCCAACTCAAGGTACCATAAGGGGTACTTCCTCACCAAAATCTGTTTCCACGTGTTGAAGCAAGATGGCAGGCGATGTCTGCAAGGGTTCAGCCTTCCTCTTTCTCTTAAGGCTTCGCGGGCCCAGCTTCTTCCAATCTCAGCTGTAGGCTGGACGGCTCATTTCTTTCAGGCTCAACTGTTCTGTTCTCTTCACAAGGTCAACTGTAGACTATCAGGTGAATGGCTCATCTCTCCCCAGGGCTCCAGAGTTAAAACCAAGTTCTCTTCTCTGCCATGCCTTTTTCTGTGTGTCTACTTCTGTGTAAGAGTCTGTTTTATTGGCTCATCAAGGCGGCAGGGATTCAACCCTGCATGCCCTACTGACATGGTCAAATCAAAGCCTTAATCTTGATTTAGTCAAGCAAATGTAAAGCCTTTGAATTTAAATCAATCGAAGGGTACCATGCCCAGAGAAACAGACAAGTTTACAAACATAATCTTTTTGGAATTCATAAATAATATCAAACTGCCACACTAGGTGTCTAAGAAAAGGGATAAGTAAAGAGAGGGAAGGTGAGAAAAAGAGAAAGGATTGTCTCCCTGATGGATAAAGAGGAGAGAGGTGGTGGGTCACAGCTGCTGTATTCCTTGGCACTCCTCCATGGAAACTAACTCTGAGCAGGAGGAAAGTCCTCATAGACGAAGGCTGCATGGTTCACTCAGGGAGGCTTCATTTTGGGCATGGTGCCCCCTAGCCTTGCCAAAGAACCACGTGTCCCAAGTGTCGCCTGGAATCGGCAGAACCCACAGTCATGAAGGGATGTTCTTAGTCAAGACTGTGAGAATCTCAGCAGTAATTAGTGAAACCTGATGAACCAAGGCTAGGGTGTGGGTGAGTTTCTCCCTACCCTTTGGTCCTGTAAGACTCACCACCTCTGTGTTAGACATTAGTCAATGTCTGTGCATTCTTGGGAGAGGGAAAACCCAGTAGGATAGATATTTGGAGTTGGATTTATGTTTAGTTAAAGAAAATAAAGAAATGCAATATGTTCTGTGGACCCAAATTGTGGACTGAGATTTATTTCCACGATAGTAATTGGTTCTTGTAATGATATTGTTTATAGATGTGCTCTTTGTATGTTTTACATACATCTCTCCTATTTTCCAAAATATATTATGTCTTTGATAGCAGGGGCCATTTAAAAATATCTGTCAGAATCCTTCACTGTGCCTGGAATATCACTCTCTGCATACAGGGAGCGTTTAGAGAATGTTGATGTGCTGTCCAGGGCCACAAGGGTAGAGAGGCTCTCATCTCGCATGCTAGGGCACAGAGGTGTACCAAATGCCTCACCAAACTACATAACACAAGATTTTCATCAAAGTATAACATTTTTGTCTTTGCTACAACTGAATATTGTCAGTTGGAACTCAGTGAGAGGTAATATAATTGAGTGAATAGGCTGTGTGATGCAGTTTAGTAAACATAAAACTGGCGTTAGATAGAGAGCACATGCTTATTGGAACATGTGAGAACTTTACACAATGAGGATATAAGATGATACAGTCAGGGCAGGAGAACGTTCTATTCAAATAGTCACATAGCACAGAAAGGCCGCAAGGGAATGAATGATGTTATAATTGGGGAAATTTTTGTGGAAGCTGTGAGACATTGTTGTAATAGTGATTGCTATATTATTGTTAGTGACTTTGATGATGATTTTGGTATTTAATTGCTTCAAGTATTCTGCCAAAATTCTGGCATACATGAGTGTGACAAATACTGAAAGATTGAGAGCTACTGCTTTGGAATAACTTGTATCTTTAAAAGAGTAGTGAGAGGCATATGAATGGGAAGTTCTTGATTTTTCTAACACCATTTGGATGTATCTCAACTACATTACCTAAATACTTTCTGCCTGTCGTCACGCAATCAAGGAGACTCTAAACAGCAATGACTACTGCCGCCACTACTGTGACTTGCCAGACTTCCATAGATTCCTTTGGTAAAGAGACAAGAAGCCCAAATGGATTCCAGGGGGTCTGTGAGCTTGAATTGAAAATCCAAAAAAACATTCTTGTGGGGTCATGTTGGTGTGGGTATGATATATTTATTAAATAATACACAGTATAGTGTGGACTTAGTATGATTTTTATATGATGTAGCATGTTCTGAGTGCAGTGGATAACTGCCTGCAAAAAGATTGGTAAGGATGGTGGAGATGGTTTTATGATACCTTGGGAAAACTTGAATTTCTAAATGTTTGCTGAAAATGACTGTTTGAACAGATGTTGAACCATGTTAGGTTATTAGGTATTGAAATTATGGGAAAGTTATAAAACATAATTTTGAATAATCCTAAAATTTAATTTAAAGACATGCCTATGTTGAGTGTCATACAACTCTGCCGCTACATTCTGAGAAGGGGTCCGTGGTTTTCACCTGACTGGCAACGGTGTCCATGGAACAAAAAAGGTTAAGAACCCCTGATTTAGACAATTTATGCATGAACTTAATGTTTACATCAGTTCCCCCTCACCCTCCAAGTCCCAGGTGGGCAGTGCAGACGTGGGCCCAGGTGAATACAGTATACACAGAGGTATGTGTCACATCTGAGGAGCACAGAGTTTAGAAAACCCCCAAATTTATAACAGGCTGCTGGCAAACCTGCCCGTTGTATGCCACCAAGAAGACATTATCTTTATTACCTTGGAAGGTAAGAAAACCTCCTCTGGGGAGAAGAGGGAGACTTTATTATCCTGGAATATAAATATAATCTGCTCTCTGACCAGAAGTGTGACACTATCTCTAGCTTCCATGGCTGTCTGTTATGCATCCTTGAACAAAACTGTCAGTGTCCTTTGCTTGGAAGACCCAGACCATGTAAAAATGAGAGATCCAGGGAGGATTTTCTCCTAATAACTATCAGCCATGTATCACTCTGAGCTTCATTAGTTTGGGCCTTTATCAAAGACAAAAAGAGCCATTAGCTTCAAGAAACTACTGCTTTTCATTTTGCAAATTCCTTGGAACAGGGATTTGTATGATGAGAGGTCAACTAATTAGTTATATTCCAAACTTAGGTTTGACAGAATAATCCAAAATTTTCTTATCTGCCTTGCATCTTTAACATTCAGGGAAGGACATATTTATAATTGACTGCTCTTGATATTGTCACTTGTTTTAAATATTAAGTTGTGTTTCTGTCATACCTAAGATCAATTTTTTAATTTCAACAACATTATTGAGCAATCATCTTTGTGTAATTAACTGGGTTTAGCAATGCAGAAGAAGCAATAGAATCTCACTTCTGGATTTGAATTTGAGCTCTGCTATTTACTTGTTGGGACCGTTCAGGCATGGCCTGCTTCCTTGCCCTGGGACCCATGAAAGGACCCTCTGCTCAGGACCAGAGATGTTGGCCTGGCACGTAGGATGGATGGTGAATGTGGGCTGGCTCCCTCCTTGGGTCGTCTTGTGATAAAACATATCTCCTAGCAGATTGTTGTCTGCTGAGCCTGATATATCTTCCTCTTTTCTCCTGAGCATATGTAAACATTCACAGAGACTGCTCAGCTAAGCTCGTGCATTTTATGATTTTACGGCCCATGGCCAACCTCCTTGCTCTATCTGTTCCTGTCAGGGAAGGAGTGGGGTCCTTCTCTTGTGGCACAAGAAGGGTGCATGCACACTATCTTGCTGTGTTGGCTGCAGATGGAGACCTGCTGGCCATGGGGGATTGATGCCCGTTATTGAAGCCGACCTTGCTCCATCTCTTCTCTATTTGAGTAAAGCATTGTCCGTTAGATGTCTGTGTGAGATGTGCTTTGCTGGAGATCCTGGCACCTGCAAATCAAGGCATGGATTGACATCCTTGGATCCTCCACTGGGGAGTGGTAGCAGTGTCTTTTCACCAAAGTAGATCATCTTAGGTGAATTATTTAACCTCCCTGTAATAATTTCCTCCTTGTAGGGCAGTTGAAAAGATTAAATTAGATAGTGTATTTAAAACACTCTACATTACTGTATCTAGCATCCACCTTCTTCAAGCAGAATTCATACCCTCTCTTTATCTGTTCAAGTGGTTATTTTGGTTTGAAGGAAGCTGTTTTTATCTCCCTATTGCATCTTGCTGTTTTTGGCACATTTGTTGTTTAATGGTGGTGGTGCCAGGAACTCCTACCATTGTAAAAGTTAGAACCACATTTGGCTGAGAATAACAGAAAAGTTCATCCACAATAGCTTAAAAAAGTAAAGGGTTTTATTTTCTCACTTAACAAAGAAGATAGCAGAGATAGTCCAGACTGGTTTAGCTCCTCACTAAAGCAGCCAGGGATAGGCTTGCTCTGCTTTCTCACTGCCCTGCTTTCCTTAGCATGTGGCAAATGTTGCTATTCCCCTAGGCCTAAATCTGCATTCCAGGAAGGAAGAAGTTGGAAGGGCAAAAAGCCTTCTGTATGCAAGCTTTGTAAGTTCATTCTGGAGGGAAGATCCTTCTCAGGGACTTTATCCAAATATGAATTGGCAGGTTCTGGGTTACATGACCATTCTTTGCTGATATGGAGGCTGGGAGATTCGATATTTTAAGTTAGATACACTATTTCCCCAAACAAAACGAGTTATGTTAGTAAAGGTAGCAGGGGGAATGGATACTGGCTAGCTGACTGGCTGTGGAAGCCACAGACACTGTCTCTGTATTTGAGCTGTTCAGGCTTTAATATGGTGCTTCAGTGAGCAATAAAAACTTTCAGTCTTGGCAGCCACAGACTCTAGATGGTATACTCTTTTTATTAGGCATTTATATTTAAATTTGAAAAGGTTAATTCTACTTGATCCAGTGGTCAAAGGACAAGTATATTCCCAGCTTCCAGATTTCAGACTTTATGAATAGCATACTTGCTGAACTCTAAAATGGAATGGAATGAACACATCACAGTTAATAGGCCTACTGGACAGCCTTATTGCCCCTACCATAGGTAGCCTAATTACTTTATATTTTAATTTACTCTTCTTCATTAACAAGTACTAAGGGGCATCTTCAATGAATTGGCTCTCAGCATTTTGGCTTTAAGCTTCTGTTTCCATCTTGATATTATCAAGGATTGGTCAGCTGGGTATCAAGCCATTCTGTGTAGCCTAGCTTCTTGGATGTGAATTAACCTATTAAGCTCAGGAATATATTTTTTACAGATATTTTCTCTGGTGTAAATGTTACTAAAATGTATTTCTCACTCTTTAATCAGAGGATACTGAAAATAATTTACCCTAATTCTGATGATTCAGAATAACTTTTTGAGCATCAGACATTATGAAATGCTATAGTCATAGATGTTGATATAAAACTCCCTATTATCAACTTACTCTTTGCTTACTTGCTTCTTTCTCATAGAATGAAGCTTGTTTAACTGTGAAACCCTTTAGGCCAGTGTAAGAAGCCCCCTTCAAGAACTTTCATCATCCTCAAAGAACTTTCAGTGACTTCACTGTTGCTGCCCTTCCTCTAGACTTTTTGTCCCCATTGAAATCATTATTTTTGTGTCTACACTATCTATAGTTGGAACACGAGCTCCAGCCGATGAAGCTGTGCCCATTCTCCTTTCTCATTTGTACTAATTTCGTTAACAAAGTAAGAAGGGGAATCTCTCTGAGCCTTTCAAAGATTTTGTGGGTGTTTTGAGTGGGCATTTTCCAAAGCAAGGATTGGTACACATTTTCTGTAAAGGGCAAGATAATAAATGTTTTAGGAATTGTGGGCCACATGCAATCTCTGTCACATTTTCTTCTCTTTCCTCCTTTTTCCTTCTTAGCATGGAAGGCCATATGAAAACAGATCATGGACTGGATTTGACCTGTAGCTGAAGTTTGCAGACTGTTACTTGGAAGTACAAAGCCTCTTTATCACGAGAACAGTGGTCTTTAACATTTTTTAGAAAGTGCATCCTATTATTAAAAAAGCTTTAAGCGTTTACTCACAGTAGAGGCATTTATTTTTATTTATAAAACATTTACATATTTTACCAAACTAATAAATCATGAACATTATTAAGCATGCACAAAAATAGAAATTTAAAAAGCTTAAAATAAAATGTGGACATAAATAGAAGCTTTACAAGTTCTTTCTGCACCCTAGGAAAATATCTTGGGGAATCCACATTTCATCTTGGAGTTCTCTTTATTAGAGGAAAAATATGGCTCTTTTGCTCACATGATACCAGCCAAAAATTTTCTAGAAGATCTTAATATTCAACTTTTACCTTGAAACCCAAGGTAACTTGATTCAATGGGACCTGCCAAGATAAAGGTTGAAAAAGATTTCAAGAATAGACATAAAAAAAAACACACATGGAAAACCAGTTCTCTAAAAATTATTCAGAGAATAGACTATGATCAAAAACGAGCTTTCTCAAGACTATGGAATTCTCCCTTCAGGATTATGATTTACTAACCATTTTTCACTGCTGAATATACAGTCTTCTAATGTGATACCTCACTTTGAAATGCCAAGGCCACCTTTCAGTGTACACAAACCAGATGAATGCATTTACTTACAAAACTGTACTTTTTAGGGAGCAATAGCCTGGAACCCAAATTTTCTTTATTATTCATTTATTTATATTTTTAAAGAAGTTTTAGATTACATAAAGGTTACATAAAAAATATAAGGGATTCCCATATACCCCACTCCCTCCCCCTTCCACATTTTCCCACATTAACAACATCTTTCATTGGTGTGGTACATTTGTTACAATTGAAGCACTGTTACTAACCATGAACTACAGTTTACATTATAGTTTACACTTTGTCCTGCACAATTTTGTAGGTTATGACAAAATATATAATGGCTTGGATCTGTCACTGCAATGTCATGCAGGACAAATCCAATGTCCTGAAAATTACACCTATTCTTCCCTCTCCCATCCCTCAGAACCTCTGGTGACCACTGTCTTTACATCAATGATAAGAGTCCTTCCATTGATAGAATAATAATAAGTCTATAGTAGAATAATATAAGTCTACTTTAGTCCATTGTTCATTTCCCAGTCTTGAGGATTTGGGGATGGTGATGCCCACTCTACTTCCAACAGAGAGGGGGCTTAGATTCCATGGGGCAGATGGATGGAGCTATCTTGCTTGCAGTTGCAGACACTCTGTTCCTTGGGATGGGCGATGTCCATCATCGTCTCCTTGTTAGTTGTCCTGGGTGAGTCCAATGAACTGGAGAGTTGGTGTTGCAACTCTGCTGAGATTCAGGGATCAACTGTTTTTATGGCTAAGAGATTTCAAAGTGAGTCAGGAGGTCCTTCCAGAGGTTACACTTATGCAAGTCAGCAGGATCTCATTGACTGTCACAGTAAACAGTGCCTCAAATAGTGGGGCTCCTGAGGACTCTAGAGATATCCAGAAAGTATAAGCAGGGCAGACAGCTCAGGAATTCAGCACCCTGTCAGTGGGCCCAACTTTGGAATTTATGCTACTCAATGTAACAGAGTTAGACTCATTTATAGGTTCTCTACACCTGGCTCTTCTGCCCCTTTTATTTGAACCCATAATTAGCACTATACTTGATAAATATGTCCCAGAGACTTAAATCTTTGATTCGTCCAAATTGTTTTTTAAGAACCATTATTGAATATGTCCTACATCAGACCCCAAGATTCTTTACCTGGGAGTCCATTGATTCTATAAGTGGCTGTGCATGAATTTTAGCATATCCATGAACACATTAACATTTTAATGCAAAACTGAACGCATGTATATAATACATGCATATTTGGGGAGCACAGATAACTGTCTATTTAGGAGACAGAAATCACACCAGCTATTTTCCCAGAGAGAATTTAATATAAGGAACGTTAACTAGGTGTAAAATTATTAACAAGGTAGCTGAAAAGGCAAAAAGAGAACATTAAATTATCACCAAGGTAGTAATAGCAGGAAGCAGCTGCTACACCTCGAGTTGGAGAAATAAAGGGAAGGGGTTGGAATAACCAAAATGTAGAACTTGGGGATGGGCACCCACAGACCTAAACTCATATCGCTGAGAAAGAGTCACTGCTCATCTGGGGCTGGAACCTCTTAAAAGGGGCAGCAGCCAGAGAATGCTGGGGATCTCTGAGAGAGCATGATGAGGTGGGGGGTGGGGGTGGGGTCTCTGAAAGTGTTGGAATCTCTTCAACTGGAATCAGCTGCAGCTTCTGGAAAAAAAACAGTCACGAATGGGATGGTGCTTACAGGAACCACAAGTAGACAGAAAGCTGTCAAGGAGCAAATCCCTTCCTCTTTCAGCCTTGCAGCCTCACTCAAGCGCCCTCTATTGGCAGAGCCTAACAGGCACCTGCTGGCAAAACAGGTATGTTGCAGCATCACAAAGCAGGTTGAGTTTAAGGCTGAGATATGATAGCTTCATCAGTGGTCCAGTGGCCCATATCTTTAATTAAATTCTTAAAGACTAGTGGAATCCCAAAGGTTATTAACTTCTACTCCATATTTCTTATATTTGGGGAAGAGGACACAAGTGAAGATAGATCTGAATAATCTGGACTTTTCATTTTCTGGGTTCTGGTGTTATATAGGGCAGACAAACCAGTTATGCATTACTCCATCAGAATGTTGTGGAACTAAACTTCTGAAGTGTGTGCCAAGGGCCCTTTTACTGTTGTTGTTGTTTAGTGTTCTGCTTCTTCCCTTGGGTTTTCTCTGGAAAGCCATTCACTTCTTGGGATGGTATAATGCACATCTTTTGTGCTGGTTTCCAGCACCAGGTCCCCCACAGAGCCCTGTCTGTGCTGCTTCCTGGGTCTCCTCGCTGTGATTGGTGCAGAAGTTAGAAACACCTGAAATGCTGGGACAATTAGAACAGCCCAGAAGAGGGCATGTCTCACAGGTGGTGAGGTTGGGAGATGTAAGCTAGAAGCTGCCAGCAGCCATGTTCTCCACTGTGAGGAGGAAACTGCTTTGCAATAAGAGGGACTCAAACCAGCACAGTGAGAAAGCAGAGAGGAGCAGCAGAGTCCTGTGACTTTCTAGTCCTGGTTCCAGTTGCCCCTGACACAGCTGCACCACCACCCTGTGAGAACCCAGGTTGTTTATATGTATCAAAACTTACTTTTTTTCCTTCAAAGTTGTTCAAGTTGGATTTCTATCTCTGGTACCCAAAAAAGTCTCTGTTGTGTTGCTTTTCTATATACCATTTGGACAATTAATTTCTCAAGGACTCTGTTGCCAAAGAGATAAAAGGGTAGTGGTACTTTTCTCACAACATTGTTAGAAGAATAAATGAGGAAATGTATGCAAAGCACTTACCGTGTAGTGCCTACCATATAGTACACCTAGGAACCACTATCTGTGAGCAGTAGTCTGGCTTTCATGAGACCGTGCTATGTATAGCAATTTCTTCCTGCAGCTCTTACACTACTTTACTACACCATTTGGTGTGCCCTTTCATGACACCCTGGTACTGTCAAGGACCAAAATGTGTGGGGTGGGGGTGGGGCGGGGGGAAGATCTATTAACACACAATGCATTATTTCTTCAAAGATATTCACAGAAGTTTAGTGTTGGTGTCTGTGGGGGCAGGCCTCCCTTTAGGCTAATTTTTTTTTTTTTTTAGGAGGTACTGGGTATTGAACCTAGGACCTTGGACGTGGGGAGCATGTGCTCAACTACTGAGCTACATCTGCTCCCCTAGACTATTTAATTTTATCTTTATCTTCTGCTATGCATCATTGCTGTTCTTTTCTACCACCGCTATCAGCTGCTGAATCTCTGTCATTTCTAATTGGTGATGTGGAGGCTGATTTCTACCACTTTTGAGGCTATCTTCCTTTAAGCTTTTCCTTTTGTTATATTTCTTCCAAATCTTTTTACCTCTGTTTTGCTTCTTGACTTCTCATGTGAAAAGTCTGGTATGTATGTATTTTTGTATTTCGGAAGGTCAGTGTAATAATTTTCAATGAGAATGGTAACTCTCATGCATACTAGCATATTCTTACCAATATGAGATAAGAAGCTAAATTGTAATCAGAAGGTCGGTTGGTGATCTAGGAAATAGAGCAAGAGGCATAAGAAAGCTTCCTGAGCTAGTTGATTCAGCTGTTGCTGCTGCAGGCTTAAGAGGATGAAGGGACATTGTTATTCAGAAATTATTTTTGCATTATTATCAAACCAGATGACTAAAGATTACGCAATTGCTCTACTTAAAATAATTTACAAATAAGAGTAAAATAAAAGTATTTTTCCTGTCTGAACAACTATCTGCTTCATAAATAAGTTCGCGCTACATTAGTGAGGGGAAAGTGTGATGTAACAATAATAGCACATTTCTATCTCGTGCCTCAGCCCCTCCTCTGAGTTCTAGGCTCATACATCCAACTGCCCACTGGACAGCCCACATGAATGACCAACAGATACTTCAACTTTGACACAATCCAAAAAGAATTTTTTACTTCTAACTACAAAATCTATTCCTCCCCTTCTCTTTTCCATGCATTAAACAGTGCTTATCATACACCTATTTCTCAGTGCCCCGGTCCCACAGTTAATTTTTACTAGCTTTTGCCATGGATGTGGCTTTTGCTCACATCCCATACTCACTCCATCAGCAAGTTCTATCACCAGTTCCAGATACCACATCTCAGCACCTTGAGAACTCCCACCTGGTCTTCGCCTCGATCTCTCTTCTGGAACTGCAGTAGCCCTGCAGTAGTCCTGCAGTAGCTAACTGGTATCTCTGTGGCCTTTCAGGCCCTCCATCTATTCTATCCAGGAAAGTCACAGAGATAGTTGGAAAACATAAATCACCTCTCATCTTTCCCCAACTTAGATGCTCAATAAATAACCAACATACTCAAAGTAATACCCAAGTGATTTTTTATTTTCTTTTATATTTTCTTTACATTTTTATATATTTTCTATAGTTACATGTATTATAGAATCTGAAAATAATGCATTTTTACCTTTTTCCTTTTAGAAGGAATGTAACATTTTGAATACAAATTAAAGAAAGCATTTCTTGGGAGATCTTTGTTTTCTGTATTCACTTGGTTTGTTACACATACCCTGACGCTAATTTCGGTGGCTTCGTTTTGTTTTGACTCCTTCTATTATTAGATATAAGATTATTCTAGGCAACACTGGGAGATAGCATAGAATAGTGGGAAAAGCACGAATTTTAAAGCATAAAACCTGAGATCTAGATTATCTAACAACAGATTAGCCACATGGATTTAGTCAATTGACTTATCTATCTCTCCTACCGCACTTCCCACTCCCACCAAAAAAAAAAAGGTGGTGGTGGTGGTGGTGGTGGTAGAGAATTTAGCTTTCTTGCCACATACATTTTTGTTAAGATCAAATTGATGATATAGTAGAAAGTGTGTGATAAAGTATAAAACACTCAATGTACGTAAATTAGAAAGAATAGAATTACACAATGGTCAAATAACGAGTAGTAAAATCTGCAGATGGAGTGATGAGTTAAAAATACTTACCAAAAAAATTTAGGGTTCAATTGAATATTGCATTTATCATATGCTATAGTAACTCAATATACGTATGCATGGAGGAAGGTTAGATTACTGGATGTCAGATGGTAACTGAATAAAAATTAAAATAACCTATGTAGTGGTGAGCAGCCCTGCTTATCAGAGGAGACAACTGTACATAGCTCAGAGAAAAACTCTGCCTTGTTAAGTGGCCAGGCTTTCTTATATCCCATGAGGGAACCGCTAAAAGCATGGAGTGAGATGTGGGTACACTAAGGCCCTGATCTGAGTGGGGAGAGAAGTTCTATCTGGTAGCCTTATGGGAACGCCTTAAGCAGACCTGGAGAAAAGGGGTCCTCTTTGCCAGGAGGATCCAGAAGAATCTCTTAGTTTTGACCCTCCCAAAAGTAACATAGGCAGTAGTGATGAGGCCTGAGGAAAAACAGTTCTCTTCCTGCTGGGAAAACTTGGAGTTGGAGCTTTAGAAAAAGAACAACAACAATAAAAAAAAGGGTTTGAGCGCCTTATTCAGTTAGATAGCAATTACATATTATTGAGGACCAGGCACATTGCTAGATCCATTTTATATTACCATATTTAATACTTAGCATGCATTTGTAGATATGCATTATAATTTTACTATAGGAAAACTCTGAACTCAGAAGAGTTATATAAATTATTCAAGGTCACCTTGCCTATAAAATGATCAGTCCTGGATTGATATCTAGTTCTGTTGGTCTCTTTACACTATATCCTCTTGAAAGCCAATGAACTTCTGTGTAGTAGAGTTCTTAAATCTGATCAAATTGAAGATTTCTAGAGGGATAGATGTGATGACAGAGTCTTTGATACCAGGGTATGATGCTCTTGGAAGCAACAAGTACCAATGATGTGTGGACCTGCTTTCTTTAAAAAAAGAAGAAAAATTACATTTGTAGTTCATCATCTCTGACAGACTATCCTGATTTTTCCCAGTCAGATATTTTCTTGGCAAAGAAGGATTTTACTATTTGAAGACAGCCTTTACAATATCCAAAAGAACCTCACCCAATCAGTGTGTATTAATGTAAGATACTCACGTGTTGGCTGCACAGGGAGTTCTGGATGGTTCATTCAGGTGTAGGTAAATGGCATAGCTTCCCATAATTCATGACCTGCTTCGCGGAGCCAGGGACATTATAGCAAGGACATTGCCTCATTAACATTTTGTGCTCCAAGCCACAAAATAGAACACATGATTGCAATGAGATCTTTTCAGTCATGTGTAGCTTCTTTTCAAATGCTTCAAGACAAGACTTTTGTGTTGGGGCAAATCCAAGGTTTAGTAAAATCTCAGTCTTTTCAAATCCAGTCTTCTTTTCACAAGGATTCATATTGTTTAATGTACCACGGACAGACACCAGTGCTCCATTGAATTTTGTTGGCTTCATATTTTTATTGGAAAAAAATCCTTTAAAACAGACAGCACTGAAACTTTTTTCAATTTGTGTTTAATTATGGAAGTAAAATTTAAGAATACAGAGCTTTTATCATAAATTATTTTCTTTGGCATTGCTGGACATTTACAGCTAGACTCTAAAACAAATTTATAAAGACAAATCATGTATTTGTAAATATAATGACAGTTCAGGGTCTCCACTTCTGCTCAAAGGAAAATTATTCGATGGCATGGCAACAATGATGAATGTACATTAACTGACCATATACAGTTCAGGTATTTTGCTGCTATTCCATATTTTCTGGAGTCAATAACTTAATTTGTTATAGATGGAATATTTGTCACAAAGTCATGCTTCAAATTTTGTAGGAGAAATTAAAGACAAAATTTCATAGGCCACATGCCACAGTTTAAGGAGTGCTGTTTTAGAGGGAAACCAAACATTCGATTTGGTATAAGAATAGATAACTTCCATAATCTGTGAGAGTGACCCTTTCTGTTGTAAGACTCCCTTTAGCTATGTGATTCGAATGTGGATCAAGTAGAGCAGGTGCTTTATTGTATGACAGAATAAAAAATGTCTTTATTTGAGAAAATAATTTATGGTTTGCAGAGAGTTTCAAAGAAGATTATTTTAAAGGTGATAGGGTTGTATTTCAGTTATCTATTCTGTGTAAAAAAAAAAAAAAGTTTGGTGATTTCAAACCACATTGATTTATTATTGCTCGTGATTCTGTGGTGCTGCTTCTGCTCCACGTGGTGTCAGCTGGGATGGCGCATGCAGCTGCCTTCAGCTGGGGGCTTGGCTGGTCCACCTTAATTCTTCACATATTCTCTCCCACCAGCAGGATAGCCAGATCTTCCTTACAGAATGGTGGCTAAGCTCCTACCCAATGTGAAAGTGCTTATTAAGCCTCTGCTTGCATCATGTTTTCTAATATCCCACTGGCCAAAGCAAATCACATGACTAAGCCCGTGTGGGAGGGAAGTTTACATGGGTGTGAATACCAGGAAGTGCAAGTTCATTGTGGGTACCAAAGTAACAGTATACCAGAGCCTGCTATTCCTCTCTCAATATCTGTCCATCTCTGCCCCTTTTTCCTTAGTAATGAAAGGCCTGAATCAACAGCCTACATGGCTACCTAGAATAAAGATTATATTTCCTAGCTTAACATTCATCAAATGTTAGGGGCCATTTTGGATATTATTATGGTGTCCTTAAAGGTAAAGTGTATGTGTTTCTTCTTATTTTGAGCTTCTGGTACTTTCAATATTCTAAGCAGTGATGTGAGACAAAGCTGAGCAAACCAAATTCTATACAAAAGGTTCTCCACAGTTTAGCTGAGCTCCAATTTATTTGTATTCTTCATTTTCATTAAGGAAAAAAAAAAACTTCTTGGAATTAGAAACAGTTATGGCAATAATATTTACTGAGAATTCTGTTCTCTAACCTGCTAGGAGTGTTTGAAAGAAAATGTTTTAGAAAACATGGTTTGAAATAAAAAACATTGTGTCTTATTCATATTCATTGCAAAAATAATTACAGATTATTGTTGGCAAACTCCTCTTTTTTTTTTTTTCAAACATTCTATAAATGGGGCAAACTGTGTGTGGTACAAAAATAAATTTCCATATTGACCAGTTCTGCTATTGCTTTCCTGCTATATTCATGGTGTAGCTGTTGGTTAAATACTGTCTTTAACACATCCAAGAAAATACTGTTATTATTTACAAAATTAGTATCTGAAGAGAAGTTCACATCCATTATAACTGTTTGACCCAATAGAAATATTTATTTATTTATTTTGTTTATCCCCCTCCCCCACCCCCCGATGGTTCTTTCATCTGTCTGCTCGTTGTTTGCTTGCCTTCTCCAGGAGGCACTGGGACCTGAACCCGGGAACTCCCATGTAGTAGGTGGGTGTCCAACTGGTTGAGCCACATCGCTTGCCCCGATATAAATTTTGATGATTTAATTATAACAGCAGTTAAAAGCCTTAGCTTTAGGTCTGAAATTTGGTTTCATATACTCGTTTTTTCTTTTCCTAACCATGTGTCCTTGAGTGCTCTAACAGCCAGGTCCCTTATCTATAAAATGGGAATAGTAATACCCACTGTTGTGTATAAGATAATAAATGCAAGGCTCAGAGTAAGCACTCAATAAATGGAATTATTATTAGCTAAATGTTCTTTAAATCTTTATTAGGATTAGCAGCCTTGGCAAATGCTTAGCATATTTCATATAAACAAGATCTTCCCTCTGGGGCAATTTGGTGTGTGTTTGAGAAAGAGAGAGATAAAGAGGGAGAATGAGAGAGTGAGAGAGAGAGAGCTAGTATTAAGAAAGTATATTTCTTTGTAGAATGTCTCTTCTGTTGGAAATTTTCTTTTAGCAATCTGAGTGTGTTAATATGGGCAAATACTCAGAAAACATCCATCTATCCATTTATCTAGCCAGTCAATCATTACCCAGAATTTATGAAGTGTCCATTATGCGGCAAGCACTAAAAATATAAAAAATAAAAGATTGTCTCTGTTTTCAAGGGTTTCAAAATCTAGTAAACGATTTATGTTAAAAAGAGATATAAACAAATAATTAAAGCAGTGTTCAGTTTAATTTGCTGTGCATCCATTATCAACTGCATATGATCCAAGGTGCTTGCAGAGGGAAAAGCACTTAATTGAAAGATAAAGAATAGTTCCCCAGAAGGCTAAGGAAACGATTGCGGTGTCAGGGGAGAGATAAGACCTCCTGGGCAGAGGCGGTAACTTATGAGAAGACAAGAAGGAATGAAAGAATATGGTATAGTCTGAGGAACCTCCATAGTTTAGAACGTCGGGATTGTGGTGTACTCAAAGGGTGGCTGTAAGAGTAAGGCTAGAAAGGTAGGACAAGCCAGATCATGAAGGAGATCTTGTGCCGTGATAAAGAATGTGGACTTGACCTTGCAGAAACTGGAAAACCACTAAAGGGAGAGAAACATGATCAGATTAGCACTTCCACTCTAGCAGCCATGTGGAAGATAGACTGGAGAGATTGGGTTGGCAGGCAGAGATTCCCTTTGGCATGCCAAGAGTCCAAACTAAGATAGTGATGGTGGAAACAAAGGAAAGAAAACATGTCTGGGTGGATGTGTGCATAGGTGAGGCATGGAGAGTGGAGGGGAGTAGCGGTAAGGAAAATGGAAGAAGTTCTAGAGAAAGACCTTTGGGTTTTGGTCTGGGTGACTGAGGGGATGGTAGTGCCAGTGCCTAAGATGGAAACAAAGAAGGAGGAGTATGTATGTGAGGGAATAAGGGATGATATCTATCATTTTGGACATGGCAAGTTGGATATGGCCAGGGGTCTCCAAGTGGAGATATCCCAAACCAGTGGATTCATGAATGTAGCACAGGCACAGAGAACGCTGGAGAGACTCTGAGTTTGAATCCCTTTTCCTCAAGCAGCCACATGTATGCAGCAGTGACCCTAGCACACTGAGTGGGGCCTGCTCTAGGCAGAACCCTGAAATAAGTGAAGTCTGTCTCTTTGGTGCCTTCTTCCACCTCTGACCTCTTAGTGTATGCTATGAGCTGCTAATTTTCTCTGACCCTGTCTGTCTTTTTAGCCCCACCTTCTACTTCTTCACATTCACTTTTAAATTCCAGTTATAACAAATAACTTGCAGTTTTATGGATAGTTCATATTCTTTCATGAATAGGGCAATCTATTCCAAGTTTAGTGTGTTCACATCTGTCTTCTGTTCTGAATTCTATTCTAATTTTTATGCCTAATTGAAATTCTACTTAATCATTACCTCCTCTAGGAAGCCTGACTGGCTTCCCTGCCATTTTTAGTAAACCTCTTATGCAGAGCTACTAAGCAGAGGACATTATATCATTCCTGCATAATACTTATAAATATTATATATTATAAATTTAATATTTTATATAAATAAAATTACTTTTTGACTACTTACAATGTCCTATGTAAATGATTTACCTGGAAACATTAATGAGATTATACTACAGTTAGTTTTTAGATCTAATTTCTTCAATTAGCAATGCATCATAAACATTTTCCACACCGGTAAATACAAACTTCATCATACTTCATAGCTGCATGATATTCTACTGACTGCATGCATCAGTTATATTCAATGATTTTAAAAAAATAATACTTACCTCCCTGTCCTTCAATTTTTATAGATTTCCTATAGATTGTATGGTCCTTGCTAGTAGGGGCTAGGCTTTGTTTGGAGGCAATTCTCCGTGGATTGCTTGCATTTCTGCACATATTGAGAGCAGAGTCATGGACAGCCTTTGTTCTGGACTAGTTTTTTTAAGGATGTTTGTATTATGAACAGCCTTGGAAGATATACTGCCTCCCTCTGCACCAGAGGGCAGGTTTGATTATTGCCCAGTATAATAAAGATAATGTTCCCCCTCTAGGGCAAAAATCAGGCAGGATTGCTTGCAGTCCATTATGAAAGATTAGGGTTTCCCAGCCTCAGAGCTCCTCGACTGTGACCCAAACCCATTGCATGCATAGCATTCACCTAGACCTGTTCCATGTCACCCACATGGAGCTAAGGGAACTGATACAAACATAAAGCTCATGCTTCTTGCTGAGATGTGAGTAACAAAAGTCCATTGCTTCTGACTCAGTAGTCTAGATTTTTCTGTCAGCATCCATGAAACTGTGGCAGGCTTGTTAACCTGCAAGTGAGGTTAAATCTTAGACCCTTCACAGTTCTTGACAAGCTGTATTGGATTTATTTCTTAGCACTTATTATTATTGTTAATGTGAGCATAGCTAATATGTACCAAGTGCTTACTTATGAGCTAAATATTACATACTTATTTTCTTTTATTTGTCACACAATCAGTAGAATGTTGTTTTTGCGTTTTATAGATGAGAACACTGCATAAAATTATAAATGACTTGCCAAGGTTTCACCATCAGGAAGCAATGGAATTATGAGTCATATCCAAATCTTTGGTCTCCTTTGCATATGACTACAGAATAGCTAAAAGTATAAACCACCTCAGGGATCTTTAATATTGCAACTGGCCTGATTTCTTAAGCCAAATTAATGAATTCTTTGGTTTTTTAAAAAATAAACACAGAATAGGGGAGATATTTTTGGTAAAGAGGTCTTCCCAACATTCCTCAAGTCAGCCGAGGAAACCAATACTTCGACTATGTGTATATTTAGCCTTGCTGAGGGGCTTAGAATATACATGTTAAACATAATCCTTACTCTCAAGGATCGTGCAATCTTGTTTGGGTGGTGAACTCTACCCATAGAGAGCAATTAGAAGGTAAGACTATTTAATTAAGCTGCACATTGCATGAGTCAAGCAACAGGTAAATTCCGAATTGAGAGAGAGGAGCCATCAACGGGGTCAGGATTCATTTGGGAGACACTCATGGAGGAGGCAAGGCTGGAGCAGAGCCTGGAGGAAGGGAAAGTCAATTCCAAGTGGGTTCAAAAAGCCTAAGAAAAAATTCGAAATGAATGTGACCACATTTGCTATGTGTTCCAGAAAAAAAATTTTTTTGGTGCCTGCTTTTCTCCATATATGAAAAGAACAGTTTTGCAGTTTTGTGTCTTTTTAAAAATCACACCCCCCCCCCAAATCCAAAACATACTCACACACATAAAAACAATACCCACCATGATATTTTCTCATTTGCACTTAACTCAGAGTTTGTGAGCCTTTCTCCCGGTGTGGATGTTGCCATAGGCTCCTGACATTCTTAGCTTGATTGGATCCCTGCAGTGCAGTCTACTTCAGACTACCTTTTTTAGACCACTTGAAAGTTTTTCGATTTATTCAGCAGAATATATCAGCCTGACAGCTTTGGAGAGCTGGTGCCTGCAGAAGATATATCTTTCCTCTGCAGGTGGCACTGGCTGCCAATTTTTCTTTGGGGTGAGCTCTTGTTCAGAGAAGCCCTCTGTGGTTTGGGTACCAGTCACATTTGAGCCGATCTCCTTTTCTGTCTACCGCTCTCTCTGGATAATGGCTATACCTGCTGTGTGTCAGTGGGGAGGGGGGCCCATTGTGTTATTTCTCTGCTTTGTGATTAGCAAATTACTTTTTGCTTAAACTGGGTCATCCCATTGCTTTTTTTCTTGCCTGAGCAATTTATCTGTCTCTATCATTTCCTAGATGTTGATATCAATGTCACTTTGCTTCAGATGGTGTCCCTTGAGTCCTTGAAGTTCCTGCTATCTGTCTTCTCTTTGATTATTTGCCATCCACTCTGTAGAATGGCTTCATTCTCCTCTTGCTGTCCATCCTCATCACACAAGCAATCTGGTTCAGCTGAACTGCCAGGAGCCTTCCCTGCTGGGCTGCAGCGAGGAGGCAGAAAGATTTCCTTTGGGATTGTCAGAGTCCTCTAGAAGGTGCCTCCATTTACTCCTGATAGCACATGACACAGCCTGAAGGCAAAACATACCCACTGCTGTCAGTTTTACTAAGTGGACTTTATAAGGAGACACTGACATCAAAAGTAATAATGGAAGAAGGAAAGGACTTCTTTTTATGTTTCTAGGGTTTAGTCCTTCCACCCTTTCTCTGCTCTTTGTGAATGTGAATTTCCTTTTTAAAAACTGCACAGCAAGCTATCAGGAAATTAGTTAAAAGCTAATGGATTATAATTCCAGGCTGAGTGATCTTAAGACTTATTAAATTCTGGTAATGGAAAAGTCCATAAGAGGCCATTGAACCTCTTTCCCATTTCTAGGAGGGAGGGCCCTCAAGCATCCCAGACAGATGGATTTTGAGGCTATTTATAAAATAGGCAGCAGGAGGAGAATCTGGCGTATGGTGAATGGGTCTGTTTTTAACAAGAAACGTTTAATAGTAATGAGGATTGTAAACTATTAATAAAACAGCTAAGAAAAGGACTGGAGAATTATGGTAGCTAATGGTCTGAAGAACATTTACTATAAACCTGATTTTATGATACATTTTAGAAGAGCAGTTTGATCATAAATATTCACTCTTTCGTGACATGTTGCACATAAAGTCTGATCTCAGGAACATCTTTAAAATACCTTCTAAAATTATAGGAGACAAGAAAAGATAGCTTTCATATACTAGGGAAGTTCTCTTACGCCTGAGCTACCCTTGATGTAGGAACCCTCAGTCAAATTATTTCTGCTAAAGATTTACCCTTAGGGAAACTCATAGTAAAGTGAAAAGGTCAACTCACTGAGAATATGGAAACGTCTATAAAAGGATGAGACATTTGTTTGGGTGGTAGTTGGGTCATAGATATCTTGACTTTGGATTTTATTATGATCACAAAGAGTTCTTGCTATTGCTAGAGTCAAAGTTTTGGTTCTTTACATTCATGTCGTCTTTAATATAAACAGGCAAAGTTCTCTTTCCAAAGGTGATGGCAACCACCAGCTCAATATTCCCTTGGAGGCACTAATATTAATGAAAACTCCTTCATCCCACCCCAGACATTGTGGGCAGGGCCATAATTTCAAGTAAGTCTAGTAAACAAGTTCAGAGATATCTTTCTCCTAATACATCTTTAATTCCTTAGGGAATATTTTATTTTCTGAGATTAAATAACCCTGGCTCCCCTTAATTTTCCCAGAAATATACAGGAGAATCTAATTACATTGGAACTCATTGCTGTTTTTCTTAGATCTGAGAGATAATTCTTTATTTAGCATGAATTGGGGAATGAAGAAGTAGATTGAATAAGGGAAGATAAAAGGGATATTTAGAACATTTTAGCTTTCTAAATCAGATCTTCAGTGTGGGATTTATTATTATTATTGCTTTTGTTTATTCCCAAAACATAAAGCATACTTAGAGAAAGTGTGAAATCAGGAAAACTCATTCCAATGGTAAATATATATTATTTGTGAATTATTTGATACTTTCTACTTTGTCCCTTCTTTGGGCCATTTTTGTAAGTCAATTATCTACAACCTATTTTAATCATGGTAAACCACTTACCCCACTGGTAAAATAAAATATTTTTAATATGCACTTTCAAGTATCTGTCTATCAACCAATGTACCTACCTACCTACCAATCTTATCTACCATCTATCATCTAGTATCATCTATCTATATATATCTATTTAATACATTTACCATCATACGAATGTTATGTTTGTTTTTTGAAATTTTTATTCCAGTAACATATATACAACTTAAAATCTCCCCCTTTTAACCACATTCAACTATATAATTCAGTGCTGTTAATTACTTTCACAATGTTGTGTTACCATCACCACTATCCATTACCCAAACTTTACAATCAATCCAAATAAAAACTCTGTACAATTTAAGCATAATTCCCATGCCCTATCCCCACTCTGCCCCATGAAAACCTATATTCTAGTTCCTGACTCTACGAATTTGCTTAGTAATATATTATGTATATTAAAAACATGCACAGATGGGGAATGGATGTAGCTCAAGCAGTTGAGTGCCTGCTTTCCACATGGGAGGTCCCAGGTTTGGTTCCTGGTGCCTCCTAAAAATAAAAACCAACAACAAGCAAACAAACAAAAAAACTCAGGGGAGCTGATGTGGCTCAGTGGTTGAGCACCCACTTCCCACTTATAAGGTACTGGGTTCAAGCCCCAGTGCCTCAAACAAACAAACAAAAAACAGGAAGAAAGAAAACAAACAGACCATGCACAGAAATAAATTAAAAGTGAGATAGAAATAAATTTATTTTAAATATCTTGCCAAATAATAATAGTATTTGTGATGCTTAATTTTATGTGTCAATTTGATTAGGCCATAGTACCCAATTATTTAATCAAACACTAATCTAGAGGTTGTTGGAAGGTATTTTGTAGATGTGTTTAACAACTACCATCAGTTGACTTTAAATAAAGGAGATTACACTCCATAATGTGGGTGAGCCTCATCCAATCAGTTGAAGTTCTTAAGAGCAAAAACTAAGTTTTCCTGAAGAAGAAATTCTGCCTCAAGACTGCAGCATAAATTCCTGCCTGAGTTTCCAGCTTGCTCATCTGTCTTACAGATTTCAAACTTGCTAGTTCCCACAATCATAGATTGAGCCATTTCCTTAAAATAAATCTCTATCTCTTTCTCTATATCATCTAAATCTATGTCTATTACCCATCTCTATCTAATCTATCATATCTATCTATCATCATTATCATCTATCTACCTATCTATCATCTATCATCTTTCTATCCTATTGGTTCTGTTTCTCTGAAGAACCCTGATTGCAACAGTATTACTAGTTAATAGCTGATGGAATTACATAGAGTTAAGACAAGGGTAATTGTTAATTATTATAAATATCAACCCTAGGGGACAGCACCATCTTAGAGACCACTTGCTTTGATAATACAATAGAGTTGATAACCAAAAAAGCCATTTATCCATTTAAGGTGAGTATTATTTTATTTTATGGTAGTGGATATAGAGGAAAGACAAAGTGTCTTGGTCAAGAAACCCCAGTAGGTCCTCAATTAAATAGCAGTAGCTATGATTCCTGACTACTATTCAGAATCATCTGATTTAACTCTGCTACTTTATGAATCCATAATGGACAACTTTTAAGGTAGGAAAGGACCAGCAATTAAGTTCTAAATGAGATGTTTAAAGTACAATCATTTAACTCAAAAATGCTTCTGTTGGGGTATATTGTCAAATCCATTAGGTAACACCTATGAGAAATGTTATCTGTCTTTTGTGGATCTCATATGTCCAGATAAAATAAAATACCCAGAACTGAGCTTGTGAGCTGCAAGATGGATCTAATGGAAAATACAGCTACAAATGCTCTGTGACTGTTGGGAGAGTTGAAACATTTACCAACGTAATGATCTTATAAAACTGGTTTAAGAAAAATGAGCATATAAGGATTAAGAATTTTATTTTGGGGATTGAGGATATCTAAAACAAAACTTCTAATTATTTCTCCTTGATTTTAAATTGTTAAAAATACTTGTTTCTTACAGAAATATGGAAATTGCTATTCTATGCAGCTGTTAAGTTTAGGATGAATTCCTTTATAAGTACTTTCTTAAAATCTCAGGGTACAATATATTCAACCCTGGGAAAGATAGCAATGGCTTTCCCTAATCCAGGGACAGATATGACATAGGCTGTTTTCTCTATTCTTTCCTCTAAATATTTTGTACTTGCCTTCTAACTTTTGAAGAATAAGCCACCTAACAAATGTAGAAGCAATAAGTCTAACTTATAGGCACCAAAGGGTTCCCTCTGATGTTATTTGCAGTAACAATTCATTGTAAAACCATCTTTGAATTATGATTTAGGAAATTTTGAGATGTATTGAACTCTTCAAGTTTATTTGTATAAAAGAGGCTAGCTAGCATCAGGAGGTGTGCCTTAAAATTTTTATCATAAGTCTCTTTTTGTGTCATTGTGTAAAATCAGTGAGTGCACTTGGAAATAGGTACAATGCAGACTCTCTCTCATCCTAAAAAGCTTCTTGATATTTTAACATTCTCTTCTTTCTGACTTATGTTGTATGGTTAAGGCATTAAAAATGTTGAATGCATTCCATTCACATATTATATATCCTTTGGACATCAAGTGGATTTCTAGTTCTCTTACTGTGAGAGAATCACATCATTTTTTGTCAAAGTGCTATTCAGCTTTTGTTCCTTTAGCATTTAAAAAATGTGTATCAGAATCTATTAATATTTTCTATGACCTTCCTACAGATGAAGGTAAAGCAATGAAATTTTTTCCCCAAAATGAGTTAAAATTATTTTTATGAGAGTACTGAGTGAAATTTTGTCTTTCAAAAGCTAAGGCTTAATTGATAGGCTTGTATTGATTATTGATCAGTGGTAAAATCTTGGAGATGTCCATAAATCCTTATGTTAAGGAATTTGCTGGAAATATGGAAGAAAAGTCTTATAGAGGATTTTCATTTTCTATACCTAATATTACTCTGTGTTGGGGTTGTAGCTTTTCCATTTTAATGGTTAAAAATAGAGGTTATCAAGCATGGTTGGCCATCAGAATCATGGTGGGTGGGGAACACTGTCAGACATTTTGTTTCAATGGTCTGGAGTGGGGTTCAGTAATCTGTATTTTTAAAAACCTCCCTGATAAGATTCTGATTATAAACCACATTTTAAGTATGGAGGTGTTCAGATTTCTTACTATAGCAATTAGAAAGGAATATAAAACCACATGTTTTTGGAAAGGCAGAATTTTAGACAATCACAGTATCAATACAAGTAATAGAAGACATTTGCTTCAATTGGCTTGCTGCTTATTACAATATTCCTCTTGGGTGCAGTGTGACTTTGTCCACTGGTGGCAAAGGCCTGGCAGACTTAATTACAGGGTGTAAAGAGAGGGCAGTCATAGCCCTTAGGAAAAGGCCTAGAGGAAAGCCCATACTCTGATCCTGGCAGATTGTGGGCAGGAAGACAGAGGGAGATGAGACAGTCCATCAACAGGTTGTGTAATTCCCCCACCCCTATTAAACTTTAATGTGGAGGCATATTTGATACAACCAAATGGTTGTAGGGACCAGTCCAGGGATAATGAAGTTCATGGCCAGCTTCCTTGAACTTAAGAAAAGACTGCCAGTGCTTAGGAGAATGCCAACCTTCAGCTCAGTCCCATAGCTTAGCATAACACAGGTGGGAAGGCATGGAAATCATGAAGGGCAGTTAGATACATAACAGGATGCTAAAATTCAAGTTTTGGGATTCACACAAGTAAAAAATCACCAGATATGAAAGTCCAAAGCAAGGTGATAGATCACTATATACGGAGTTTATAAAAGAAATGGAAAATATCAAATTTCATACCTCACCTAGGGAGTCCTCATTCATGTCAAAATTATAAGGTGGTGAAAGGGAGATTTTTCACAAGAGGGAAGGGATGTGTGTGTGTGTGTACAGAGGGGGTGGAGTGTGTTTCTATCTCCTTCACTTCATCGGGACCACTGAGAATGTTCAGAATGCTTTTCCCACAGTTGGGTAACAGAGGGAACCGTGCCTGCCTCATGTCTGTGACAGCAGGGTAGAGGTGGCTATGGGAGAACTGGCTACCACTCCTAGAGCTAGTTGAGACAAAAAATGGGTGAGTGTTTCCCATGGTGGGCTGTGTGGGAGGTAGACTTGCCCAGATTTGAAGGGTGAGGTGTCTTCAGTACTGAGAATCCAAATTGAGTAGACTACTGTAAAGTCAGGAGCTCAAGAGGGAGAGTAGTCTGTGTGTCAAGGGAGCACCAGTGGAGCTTTCCAGGGAGGACAATTTGCAAGAAGCGCACAAGAGCCCCTGTGCACAAGAGTCAGTGTTAAACACTTTCACTTTCACCAGGTGACAATGGACCTGCCACTGTCTATACCCTTTCTCTTAATCTTTTCTCCCTCTTTGGACCCAATAGAAGTTGAGCTGGGAAAGAGAAGGAAGACTCTGTCCCTCCTCTCTGACTACAAATGTCCAGCTCAGGCCCCAGCCAGGGAAAGGGGAAATGATACTAAATTCATGTTTTGAGGTTTGATTGTCCCATGGAATAGTTTAAATAAATTACCAAATTAGAATGTTTTGTGAGATGAAATGACTGATTAAAGATTAAGTGTGAGAGTCTTGAGACTATCGGTGAAGGAGGAAAAAAAGATTTTCTTACTCTAAAAAACATTTAAAGGAAGGAGAACAAAAATAAAAATTGTGTTTTATTCATTTTGGGTTTGTTCAAAATAACAGAGTCAGATAGGCTGATCATTCAAGGGATCTGGAAATGTCTGCATGCCCTGGTGAGAGATGTGGAGGCACAGAGAGGGCTGGTGAGATGTAGAGTCAAGAGGCAGCAATATTCTGTTACTATAAGACTGGAGGCAAATGGATGAGGCCAAGGACTTTAGTGATGGGAGTCAGCAGATCATCCCTCTCACCAAAAAAAAAAAAAGGAAAAAAAAGGAAAAATTAATGCCACCAAAATATTGACCTGAGAAGTGCAGGAAGATGAGACCAGTTGTTCTGCAGGGAGTACCCATGGATTGGATTCTGGTCCCTTTCCCAACATCTGCTGCCTTGCATGCCACATCTCTCCTCTGATGCACCATGAAGTGGAAAAGGGGATGGATGGAGAGGGACACTGAGGATTTTTTGAGTCAGACAAGAAAAAAGATGGCTTAAATTATTAAGTCATACTAAGGTTACTGCATTGGACTAAATTTTAGTTTTTTTTCCATGCTAAATAATTTCTGGTAGCAGTGATAGTTAGTAACAATGGTAGTGAAAGATAGTGGTTGCAAAAAGGGTCAGAACAAGGTAGATGGAAAAAAATGGGACATAGTGTGAGTGACTTTTTGACTTTTCTTTAAAAAGTGACTCTTTGACTTTTTTCATTTCTTGTCTATTTTTCCCTATACTGTTTCATTTGAGGAGGAAGATAAACTGGGCAACTGCTGTGGTACAAGCTCAATGCTTATTTCATTCACTGATTTTAGTACAGTATTAGCGATCCTATGCTACTGTGCCTCGGGCCAGAGGAGAAGGAATTTGGTGTGGAAGAGCTGAGAGACTGCACTGGGTAAGAGTGGAGGAGAAGTCATAGGGTGGTTTGTGTTTTTATATTAAACAGAGATAGACAGTGGTTTCTTTGAATTAGCTATGTTTTGTCTGGGTCAAAGGCCAAGTGGTGTGTAGCTTTTGACGCTACATATGCTTTTTCAAAATAAAAAAGAGGGAGAGAGAGAAACAGAGTGAAAGAGATTGATATTTGAAGGGGAAATAGTTTTCCTTGCTTTTATTTCTGGGATGAGGTAAAGGTATTGCAGATGTACAAAAATTATGTAGTATTGTTAGATTCTTCTTATTTAACATTTTCATTTTCACAACTTTTTTGGGGGAGGATAAAAAGGACTGAGAAACCCCACTCTGTAAAACATATGAGTGTACAGATCTTGCTGGATTTCCTGAGAGAACCACAGGGATTCAAGCACCCTGAATGACCTTAGAAGTACAAGCTACCTTGTAGATGGCTGCAGGATGGCAGAATGTCTATAAGAGTCATGGATATGGATTCTTTTAAGAAATCAATTGCTTTAGGTGATCAGACTGTATTACAACAAACAAGGCATGACATTTCTTCTGGTTAACCTATTTATTTTTTCCTCTTCTGTCCATTAAAGAGTCTATTTTCAAGGTGGGGAGAGTAATAGAGGCATATTATTTAAACCGAACAAATAGTTGATAAAATGGCTTTTTTCCTAGAATACATCTTGGAATTTTTTTTGGTTTTAACTTTAATATTTTCATATTAAAAAAAAAAAAAGAATGAAAGAAAAGGAAAAAATTACTGTCCGAGCTTGTTGGAACATCATGATTTTGCATCAGCATGCATCTAAAAAGCCATTAAGCATCCTGATTAGATTGGGAGATGGTGTAAAGATTGTTATATTACCGATTGCTGCAACTGAATACTAGATGCAGCATTTACCATGGTAAACTGCAACTATCAGAAAATATGGGAAATTATTATACATTGAAATGAGTGATTCAGCCTAGGTATTGGATGTAATGAGATTTCTTTTAAAGAAAAATATTCAAAAGGATATATACTATAGAAGGGATAGCAGTTCAGCTGTGGCAGATGCGACCAAAGAGTAAAGTGTGGAATTCCTTAGGCCACACAGAGATCGTGGTCACATTTGGCATATGTTAACGACTTTATCACATCCTTTGAGAGAGCACTCTTAGTTAAAAAATAAAACTCTTCTTCAGCATGCAGAATAGATAGGGTCTATATTTTTGGAGGCTATTTTAACTGGAAGGTTTACATTAACATTTAAGATACCAAATTCATTATGCTTTGATATAAGAATAGCACGATGCCACTTCAGTCAGAAATACACATGTGACTTCAAACCTCACAAAAAGACCCAAAGTGGGTTTTCATTCCAAACCCTGATGTTTCTTGAGACTGATCCTGTACAACATGCTCTGTTAGGCAACAACTGCTCATTTCAGCCTGATTTTTCTACTTGCTTATTTTTCTTCATGGCATCTTTAGGAAGACTGATGAGAGGATTTCTGGGAGTTCTCTCAAAAAATGGCTCAGAGATCCAGCTATCAAAACAGCAGATATGAGCTAACTGTAGTGGAGTCAGCAGAGGTCGTTGGGAGGCAGGGCTTGAAGAGATGGGATGGGCCCCAGAATGCTCTCACAGGCCCTGCCAACTCTCCCAGGAGCCTTGGCTTTTGAACTGAACAGGAGTTGGCTTGGGAAGACTGACGCTGGTACTATCCACAGAGTGATAGATAGCCTAGCTCAGCTACTCTGTTACCCTAAAAAGATGTGAGAGCTGTTGTGGTTTTATATTTGAGGTTTTATTTCATATGTTTTGGGGCCAGAGGAATGCTAGTAAATTGAAATAATTCAAGAAATGTTGATTAGTACTAGTAATAATAGTAGTGGTAGTATTTCAAATATTTTTGTTTCTGCCATTTTTATTTTGTATTTTTTTTTTTAAATTTTTCTTTCTCAAGCACAGTGTATTCATTGTTTAAAAATACCTTTCCCAGTTCCCTTTTATTGTATAGCTTTAAGATTATTTACTTTTAAAAGTCTTTAATTCTGTTTCTAAACCTCAATTCCCACATAATTTCACATTTTATTAAATTATGAACTCATATTAAAATTTATTATCTCCTTTGCACTCATTTTTTAGGTTTTTATTTTATTGGCGTAGAGACTTTTCATCTCAAATCTCATCTCATCCCATTATTATTTTTAACTCAATATTTTATGCTTACTGGGTTTTTAGTTCTTTTCTTACATTTTTATTCTTTTTACCTTTATTCTCATTTTTTTAATACACTTTTTAATTTTTAAAAAAAGATACTTGGATTACATAAATGTTACATAAAAAATACAGGGGATTCCCATATGCCCCACTCCCTGCCCCTCCCTCATTTTCCCACATTAACAACATCTTTCATTAATGTGGTACATTTGTTACAATTGATGAACATATTTTGAAGCATTGCCACTAAGCATGGATTATAGTTTACATTGTAGTTTACACTCTCTTCTGCACATAATTGTAAGTTATGACAAGATATATAATGGCCTGTATCTGTCATTGCAATGTCATTCAGGACAATTCCTAAGTGCTGAAAATGTCCCCATATTACACCTATTTTTCCCTCTCCCTCCTCTCAAAACCTCCAGTGGCCACTGCCTCCACATCAATGATAAAATTTCTTCCATTGCTAGAATCACAATATTCTCATTGTTCTTTATTCTTAATATTTTTTATTATCATTATTTTTTAGGAGGTACTGGAGATTGAACCCAGGACCTTGTACTTGGGAAGTAGGCACTCAACCACTGAGCTACCTCTGCTCCCCAAAGAGAGTTGGTTTGTTTTTGTTTTTGTTTTTAGGAGGTACAGGGGATTGAACCCAGGACCTCATACATGGGAAGCAGGTGCTCAACCATCTAGTTAATTGGCCCTGGAAGCCTATAAGCTTCTACCTTGAACTAATGGATTTAGCTTTTAAGATCCATGCCAGGGTACTTTATGCGGAGCAGTGAATTTAGTGGACTTTGAACTACCTGGTTGCACCTTTGGAGATCAACTATCTTCCTTATATTATGGTCTCCAGACTGAGTGTTCACTTATGGAATGTGGCCATTTGGAGTCATTAAAGAAAGGACACTGTTGTAGTGGCTTTACTGTGGGTTTTTACACAATATAACTTCAAGAGGAACATTTATTTTCCCTTATTCACTTATTTAGACGTTATTGTTCCTGCTGACAAGGAAAATGGTTGGCTGAGGTTAGGATTGGGCTTGCTGTTGTTCTTTGGCTCCTATGACAGGGAGTTTTCTTAATACTACTGTAATCATGGCACACTCTATATTCTGGACATGGTGGTTCTTTTCTGATGATACTTTAATTTTTATTTATTCTACATACACCCCTGACTGAATTAATGATTACTGGCTACTGATCACCAGGACTGATGTCAAGCTCAAGGGGGTATTTCCTGGGGTGACTGCAATGGGTCTTATCTCTGTTGGCCTCTCCCTCAGATGCAGCCACAGGAATATTAGTGGTGATGTTAGCCACATTTCCTCACTGGGGACCAGCAGCAGAGTTCATTTAATGTTAAACTTTCTCTGTTTATGTCATCTCAAGGTGGATGCTTTGGACTAGATATTAAGAGATAACATCCCTTTATTTTTTTGGCAGTCCAGTGGGCCCCCCAGCCCCGGCTCCCACTCTCTAAGAGAAAACTCAGCCTGCAGTAAGCATCCACGTGTGTGCCCCAGGACACAAGTTAAAATGTAACAAACCTCCTCACAGGAGAACAATGTACAGATGGTACCGTAGACTGTAATTTTCTCCAGGCTGTACAATTCCTTCCTACAAACCCACTACCAGACCCCATTTATGTGCTTCATGGGACCATAGCAAAAATTCTGTTATGAAATGTCTTTGCTCTGAGACCCTATATATTGCCCCTCATTTTCCTGCCTCTTGGTGGAGCGCTACTTTCATTCTTTGGTCTGCTGCCTCTGAAGACCCTCTCCTGTCCATAAGTCCCAATCCTAAATAAAGCTAATGCCTGACACTCTGCCGAGTGTGTCCTTTGGTCTTGCCACTGCCCCAACCCATACCCTTCAGAAGCTGGGTTGCAACAACTTTCATCTTTGGAAAAAGCAAATCAAAGCTTGAGATAGATTGCGATTAGAGGGTGGAGAAGAATAAAATGAACAAAGGGGCTTTAAAACATATTGGTTACCTGTTGTTATAACAAATTTATGGTGCTAGCTTTAAGGGGAGATATCTTCTCATATTTCCTATCAATATATTTTGATAACTTAAAAAATGGTGTGATCCCCATGGTATTCTAGAAAATATAGAAATTACTTTCTTTGATAAAGATTGCTAGATAGCAAATAGAACCAATAAAAGCAAAACGAAATAACATTTAAAAAATGAGCATAGTGCTTAACATATGAAACAAAAATCAGAAGTGTCTACTTGTAAAATTATCAAATTTATATCTTAAAACCCCTCAATGTTAAAAAAAAAATCTGGTTAAATAAAACTCTGTGGAAAACTCCAAACCGAGCAATAAGAATAGATTTCTGAAAGATAATTACTTGAGGTCAGATTTTGGCAAGTGAGGCAGATGATTGGTAGTTTGGTGACATGTTTATATTTCTCAGCTTTACAAAGGAAGGTCTTCTTCCCTGAGTTTTGTACGCTGAAAGAACTGCTTTCTTATGCCTCCTTATAGTCTACAGTTGATTTAAGAGTTCATTAAGTATTTGTGGAAGGTTTTGTGCTTCTGGAATTGTTCAAAGACTTCATGTGGTGTATTCCATCTTTGTCAATTTCTTTTTGTGTGTGTTTTAGTATCTCTTTTTAATATAAAAAACTTTAAAGAGGTTTTAAAAAAATCATAAGCATGTTCTTATATGTCATGATGGTGGTAGTGGTTGTGGTGACATGATTTTTTTTTCTTGCCAATTAGAATATTTATTGAAGGAAACAAATGAAATTATACTTTTGTATTTGCTCAACAAATTATTACTGAGTCTGGTTAGTAACATTTTTAAAGGCTTAAAACACTATAACAATAATAAGTTAGCATTTATTAAACATTTTGCATGTGCCAGGGACTTTTCCTAGGGCTTGACATGTAATTTTCTCATTTGCTTCTCAACACACTTTGAGATAGATGCTATTTTTTTTCCATGTTTTAATTGAGGAAAATTCAGATAAAGACAGATTAACTTCCCAAATGTCACATGGTAAGTGGCAGAGTTGGAATTCAAAACCCAGGCAGCTGACACCAGAAAACAAAGATATATAATATGATAGAAAGTTAAACATTTGTTTAAAAGTTATTAGAAAATTAACTTCCTTTAAATAAAAATCTCTAATAACATCATTAAAAATTTCTCCTTCATACAGATCCTTGTTAGTAACAAATGCCTCCTTTAGCAGGATGTGGTGGATATACTATAAATTTTTTTTATTTTACAGTTTAAGTGGAAACTGTGGTTCTCTCAAGCTTCTTCTTTATCATCCCCAAACTAGAATTCTCATTTCTTTCGAAGTAGTACTTTAGATTCAAAAGGACAACTTTTGAAATTTTTTCTTTTTGCACACAACTTCCTTTGATGCTTTCTTCATAGGTAACATCTGCTATTAACTTCTTCAAAAGGAATTTTTACAGGAAAACTGGAAACATTCCTTACAATAATGTCAGTGATGATAATTTCAAATATCATACTTGCCAGAGGACCAAGGCCAGTTTGGAAAATTAAAGTGATATATTGTTCTGCCAGATTTGTAAACTTTATTCCGTTAAAATTATTCCAGACTTTATCCTTACTAATTTGCAGTTACATGCTCAGCCTTTTAAAACTGCTGACACCATCTGTAGAAACACTCTTGGTAATTTTTGGACATTGCAGTATTCACATTTAGTTTGAACAGAGGTAAAGTTATCACTACAGGTCCATTTTCCAGTTTTTCTAGCTGTATCTTGATAAAATCTAGACAAAGAAAAATTACAGGCTTTATTGATAGCTGGAAGAGTTTTCCTACATCCACAGTTTTGAATGATACCATCAAAGTAACTTTGGCAGCTTAGAACTTTGTATTAGTCTGCCATAGGGGTGCTGATGCAAAGTACCAGAAATCTGTTAGTTTTTATAAAGGGTATTTATTTGGAGGTAAAAGCTTACAGTTACCAGGCCATAAAGAGTCCAACTCAAGGTTGCTTTCCACCAAAGTCAGTTGCCACGTGTTGAAACAAGATGGTCACTGATCTCTGAGAGGGTTCAGCCTTCCCCTCTGGGCTTCCTCTCTCATCTGCAGGCTGGCATAGGACTTTTTTCTCAGGGCTTCCTCTCTCTCCTGGCGAAGGGCTCGTTTCTTTCCGGGCTTTCTATATCAGTCTCGGCTCTCTTCCCAAGGTCAGCTGTAAACTATCAGCCAAAAGGTCCATCTCTCTCTAGGGCTTTAGCTGTTTGAGCTTTCTCCTTTCTGTCACATGGCAGGATCAAAATGACAAAGTTCTTTCCTCTGTCTTCTTGAGTGAGTGTCTGTTTATATCAGCCCACCAAAGGGGTGGGGACTCAACCTGAGCCATGCCTTACTGACATGGTCGAATCAAAGAACCCTAATCTTAACAGGTAATTTAATCAAAGACATCTCAGCTGAATCTAATGCAATCAAAGGGTCTCACACTCAGAGGAATAGATTAGTTTACATACATAATCTTTCTCTTTTTGGGATTCACAAACATAATCTCAAACTGTCACAAGCTATAAGATCAACTACTGTTTCTTGAGAAAAGATGTCTTAGAGATGTGTTAGTAATAGAATTACCAAACAGGTCCTTCTTTATTGGTTTCCTTGGTAATGTAACTGTTTTCCTCTGAATCTGCTGGAATGCGTCTTAGTTCATGCTCTACTCTACAGGGATTTTCATTTAGTGCTGCTTCTACTCTTCCAGAAGATGGTGTTGGGGAAGAACTTGCTGAATGGCATGGTCAGAAGCTATGCTTTCTCTTCTTTTAGTCTTGTTATTGCTGCCATCATCATCACAGGACAAAATGTTTGGCTCGTTTAAATCCCACAGACTTGTTTTTTTCCCCTTCATGTTTGTAGCTTTGCTTATTTTTGTCTCAAAGTAAAATGACTTTCCAGTTTGTAAATAATTCTATGATCATCACAATTCACAGTAATATCAATTGTAACCTTCCCCACGCTATTGCCATAAAACTTCTTAATTGTTAACCCTCCAGAATTCTGATGAATTGAAGTTTGTAATAATCATCTACTGGATTCATTCAGGTACAGCTTTTCTGCTGCCAGGAGCCCCCAGCCTCTGACTCTTCCTGAAGCGGCCTTAAGGAGTTCCTCTACCCCACCCTGGAGTGAAAACTTCAGCAGAGGTCTTTGCAAACTGTCCACATGGCTACCGGTATGTGTTCTCTGTCAATGCCTTGTGTCCTTCTTCACCACAGCAGCTCCAGCTGCGGTGGCCTCCTCTTCTTCCCTATGGACCCTGGAGCTGCCTCTGGTTTCCTTCCCAGTTCCAACTACTGCTATGTTTGTATTGTCAAAAGCAAGCATAATATAAAACTATGTCTGCTATATAATTATTAACAAAAAGAAGGGCTGTGGGCCTATTATTCTAAAGCTATGATTGCCATGTTTTGTAGCCATTCTTCAGCATTTAATCAGCTTATATTTAACAATTCCGTCCTTATAGCAATTTAACCCATTGAGTTACTTAGGCATGTACTTAGCAATTGGTGTCTTAGATGGAAAAATACATTGTGTGGCTCAATAATGACATGGGCCCTTTGCATGAAAGGACTCAAATCCCACAGACGTATGAAAAATAAATGAATCAGCACAGTGCTCAACACCACATATCACAAACTCATGAAAAATAGATTTATAAGAACATGTGCTGAGCACTGGCACAGTACAACCTGTAACTGTAGACATCCACTTTTGCAGCTAAAACTTCAGGCCCCAGGGAAATGCTACTCTATAACTCTTGTTCACTATCCTGGATTGAAAGGCAATTGAATCCCCATAGGACAAAGTTTGTGGATTGTGCTATTGCCAGCATAGAGGTGGACTCTGCTTTGGAGTACAGGGAGGATTTGTGTGGCAGAAGCACTTAGGTACGAGAAAGACAAATTAATTAGCTTGTCTAAGCCACCATCGTTTCTTGTCTGCCTCTTCAATAATCTCATTTACCCCTCTATTTTTGTCTCTCTTCAATTCATCCTCCAAATCTTTATAAATGCACATCTAATTCTAATATTCCCCTAATCAAAACTTTTCAGTGCCTTCAGATTCTTTTTAACATTCCTGGCCCATGTCATCTTGGCTCATGGAGTATTGGTATCCCCATGAACATCATGTTCCTTTAGATTGTCCTTCTCTTTGTTCCTGGAAAGTGGAAGGATGGCGGGTAGTCAACAACCGGTGTATCTACACAATATGTCAAATAGATACATATTTAATTATTTTTCTTAATTAAAAGTCAGAAGCTCTAGCTCACATAGTGTGGGCAGATGAAATGTTACAAGATCACATGGTGTTAGTATTATTAGCAAATGACATTACTAGCAAGCCAGCCTAAGCTGAGGTGAAATAATGAAGGATGTTTCTCTTCTGTGTAGGTAAAAATCATGTCTGATTAAAAGGCAGAAGGAAATATCAAATAACAAAGGGCTCCGTAAGCAATGACAACAGTCAGGTTGGCAGACATACTGTCCAACCCCTCCCATGCTGATTGCAGACATTGCTAATCAGTCATAACACTCTTCCTTACTGAGGGTGGACATGGTTTAGAGTCCTTTCCAGACAGTGCCTATCAGTTGGAGTTGATTCTTGAAACAAAGTTTATCCATCATCTATCATCTATGACATGGGCATCTCCTTACTGAGCCTTTTTTTTTTTTTTCCTTAAAGAGCAGAACTTGCATATGTGAAGCAGCTTGAAAAATTTCAATATAATTTCAAATTGAACTCATTAAAGTTATGGATGAAGAGCAGAGGAAATAGAAATGAGTAGTAGATTTAAGCAACAGCGACTTTTGGTATAAGTGACTTTTGCAGAATAAATGGATCAGTGAAAGAAAAGGGAAGAAAAGGAGGAGGAAAATCAGGGCATTAGCAAAGACAAGTAGGCAATAGGGTCAACACTGCTACAATAGTAAGAGATGAAAATATGTATGCCCCCGACCTTCTTTTCAATGTGCCTTCGTTCCCTGAGCAAAGTCTGCTTCCTTTATCCTCCTAGCACTTTATCCTCATTTTTTTTTCACTCTCAACCAAATCCCAACTCTCAGAAAAAATCTGGCAAACTCATTCATACTAAAGGACACATGACTGACAAGGCCCACTGAGAAATCTTTCCCTGAGCTATTTCGAATATTTGTTAGATGCATAGTCCTAAATCAAAGAGGTAAAGTTAACAAGGTAGAATTTCATAATCTGGGGAATACAGGAGCAAGGCAAGTCCTATTGGGGAAGTCAAGGACACACTCAGCGGCCCTCTCATAGCCTCGCCTATCTCCCTCTGGATTGTTTGTATGCAGGTGTTTGTTATATTCCCCCTCTTACTTGTCTGTGTGTAGGTGTCTGTTATGCTTCCACTCTTGTTTGTTTGCATTCAACTGTTTGTTATCTTTCCATTTATGCTTGTTTGCATGCAGGGGCTTGGTATGCTTCTCTTTTGCAAGAGTCTGCAGGCAGCTGGGGAGACATTAAACCTTAACCAGCCCCAGCTGCTTGCCAGGGTGCAACTGTTGCTCATTGGCAGAGTCCCCCACGCCCACCACCCACGGTCCCTAGAGTGTATAAAAGCCCAACACCTAGTCAGTGCAGGTGTCCTTCATCTCTGACATGCGGAGAGGTGTGTGGAGCTGCCCAGCAGTTGCCCTTCCTGGGGGACCAGTCACAGTTGGTGTCTCATTTCCAATGCAAAGAGAGGCATGTGGAGCTGCCATTCACCTACACTCACCTGAGGAGTTGGCCTCCTTAGTGGCCAACCAAGATGAGATCTTTTCCCCTGCTCTTTTGGAACCTTTGTGTTGTACAAGCAATAAAGCAGTTGTTTGCTGGGACTCTCTGTTGTGTCTGAACCTGTGTTTCCATGATTCATCATATAGCAACTCACTCCACAAAGGCAAGAGTTAGTTTAGGGACACAGAGACCTTCCCCAAGTCTGTGAAATCATACCAGGGGCACAAATGCTGAATAGCATAGAGGGAAATATTTTGGATGCAGATAATTTATTCTGTCTACAATAACCAATATTTTTTCCCTTTTTAAATGGCTTTGTTGAGATATAATTACATACCATACAATTTCCCCATTTAAAATATACAGTGCAAAAGTTCTTAGTAATTCAGAGTTCTGCAATCATTACCAATATCGAATTTTAGAACATTTTCATGAATCCCAAAAGAAATCATGTACCCATCAGCAGAATTGCCCCAAAGTGAAAAATCTAACTTTTTCTGTGTGTGAGAGATGCCAATGAATAGAAACTGAAAATCAGCTCTGCTCAACACATTATTTCAACCTTAGTGTATTGCTAAATGGCCTGCCACTGCAATTTTGAAATTGTGGGAGAGTAGTGGCTATCCCAATAATCTTGTAGGAACTGAGAAGGATGACTAGTCTACTCCATTTCCCCAGCTCCTCACTTTAGTAGCACTTAACATATAAGAAAATCTTACTAACGTTGAGGAACTTAATTTTCACGTCATTATTATAACAAGTTTTGTATTTTAATGAATTAATAGCATTAATTTTATTGTATTTTTAATAGCTGTTCAGCAAGTATGTAAGCTCCTGGAGGGCAGGGATCTTTGCTTTGTTTCACTGATATATCCTAATTCCCTAGAACGCCTGGCATGTAGATATTTGTTGAATGAATTGAGTGCTTCCTATACCTGGCACACAATAAGTGCTCAGTAAATGTTAGCTGTTATTTTAAAGTGCCTAGTTCTGGGCTAAGCACTTTATAGTGAATACCTCATTAAATTTTCTCAACAACCAAGAAAGGTAATGTCAAAGAAAAAAACTGTACCAGATGTTAAACAGGCAAGAATTGACTTTATTTGTAGCTACCATAGTAGGGGAGAGAGACTAGAACTCAACCCCATTGAAGCAAAGGACATCAAGCTTTTTTTAGGGCTGGGAATGGGTTGGAGGATGGAAGGGGGAGAGAGGGTCACCTCTGGGCTGGGTGAGTGGCTTACTGAGGTTACAATTAGGACCACTGGATTCAGAATGTTTTTCTTTGAGGTAATTAGACCTCCTAGAGTCTGTAAGGTTGGGAGGGTGGAAGGAAATAAGGAACCACTCAGTTAGGAAACTTTCAGGTACCTGGATAGTGTAAGGGCTGGGATGAGAGGGAGGTTGGGGCCTGGAGTCAGGGAGAAGCCTGTTTACAGTTTAATCAAGCTAAAGGGGAAGGTAAGGCAGTCTTGGTTAATAAGTTTCATTATTATTATTTATTTTACAAGGAGCTTGGAGAATGAAGTAATTTGTTCAAAGTCACACACAAGGCTGGTAATTGGTAGAGCTGTAGTTGGAAACCAGCCACGCTCGACTCCTAAGCTTGCCCCCTTGTCCACAGTGCTCCTCTGCCTTTGCCACTGAAGAGAAACTATCAAAGCCCCCTGCTCTTTAATTACTGCCTGGCAGCCCCAGAACTGCCCTGTGTTACAATTGAAACAGAAGAGGAGTGGCGTAGTGTAGGAGCCACCATTCCTTGCTCTACAGCAGACAGTCCTTTGAAGGAGAGAATAGATATTCAGGGAATAGAAAAAGGAAACTTCATACTGCCTGAATTTCATATGAAAACTTGTCAGTGTTATTGATCCACCCTACATGTAGCAGCTGGTAAAGAGTTAGTTTTAACTTGCTTTTCTCCTGACACCTGAAAGTTTTGCTACACATTATTGAGAGAGTGCATAAACTCAACCCAAACCTTCTGAGGTTACTTAAAGAATTTATACCAATCCTTTCTTCTAATAATAGCCATTCTCAAGGGATGAAAAGAAGAAACATAATGTGGTAGCTTTCCCAGGAGAAAAAAAGCACTTTTACTGAGAGTCAAGAAAAACACAGAAAACAAAAATCAGTGCTAACTTGTAATTTAGAGTTTCTTGGGGCTACTCCTGTGCTATTAAGTCTTAGTGACTAATTATAGCCAAGAAAAACATGTGATATTTACAGATTTGAAAGAAATTAGGCCAGACATTTAAAAAATATGTGAGGTTATAGGCATATGAGGTTTGTTTTTTTTGTTTCTGTTTTTAAATAAACCTTGAACAGTTCCTGCCACAAATGCTGATCAGCGTGAAGCATGATTGGAAATTTGTAGGTAAATAAAAAAAGAATGAATTTTTTAAAAGCTGAAGTTTTTTTAAGGATAGGCCTCAAGGCCAGACCTAATCGGTATTCTTTGAATAATAGATTTCCTGGTACCTATGCTCTTTAGTGTCATAGAGGTCTGGAGTAAAGTTAAAATGAGTGCTCCATAGTCAAAGAAAAAGAGTATTTAGTAATTACACAGACAAAAGAATCAAAACTGGTGTGGTGTTTTCCTAAGGGTCATTTCTTTGTCTCAGGTTATTTCCTATATGGCTTTGCAAATGGGAAATCTAATAGTACTAAACTATTCTTTTGGGTCTGCCAGGACTCCATTCCATTTCTTTCTTTTGGGGGGTACCACACACTCATATGCCTTGTGGTCTGGTTGGGACTGAGCTTGGCTTGCAGCCTGAGCCAATCAGCATAGCCTGTATCTTCCTGGTCACAGGGATTGATTTAGGGATGGGCATATGACACAATTTGAGCAAATGAGATCCAGATCTAGGACTTCTGTTCAACCTGTTGAGAAGGAAGCTCTTCTTTTCTGCTTCGGTTGCCGAGAGGAGGATGTAAGTCTAAGACTGTTGGAAGCCATTTTGTCCCCTCCGCTGTCGCTGTGGTGGGAATAGCTCCCAGAAGGTGGAATCAAAACAGAGGGAAGGTAGCAGAGGCAGGAGCTGGGGAGGGACTGCATCCTGGTGACCTGCTCTGAGCCTTTGGATTTAGCTGGTACTCAAAATCATCCTTACCCTTTGACTATTCAGTTCCATGAGACAATGAGTGCTCCCCCCACCTCGACTGCCTTGTTTTTTTCCTTCTTTTTTTAAACCAATTTGACCTGCATATTCTGTTCCTTTGCACCAAAAGCACATTGACTGTTTAGTTTGCTAAAGGATGCCAAGGCAATATACCAGAAATGGGTTGGATTTTACATGAACTTTATTAACTTACAAGCGTACAGTTCAAGGCTGAGAAAAATGTCCAAAGCAAGGCATCAGGTGAAGCTCTCTCCCCCAAAACGGGCTGTGTGTAGTTTTCTGTCACAGTCTGCCAGTCTCTGCCTTCTCTGTTTCCATTGCTTTCAGCTTCTGGCTGCTCCATCTGTGGCTTTCTCTCTTAGCATCTGGGTTCCTCTCTGAGCTCCTGTGACCTTTTTCTCTTGCTCCTTGGCTTTCTCTCTCCTGAGTTCTGTTGATTTCAGTTTCTGGCTTCTGAGACTTTCTCTCTCAGCTTCTGGGGGTTTCTTTCTATCTCTGCAGTTCCCTCTCCCCATATTTATCCCATTTATAAAGGACTCCAGTAAGAGGATTAAGACCTACCCTGGGTCACACCCTTAACCAAAGTTATCTAATCAAAAGTTCCCACCTACAATAGGTTAACACCCACAGGAATGGATTAGTTTCAAGAACATGATTTTCTGGAGCACATACAGTCTCAAACTACTACACTCTCTGGCATGATAACTTTTCATCTAATTTACCTCTGCCATCTTCCCAAAGATTTATACTCACAAATACACACTAAGGCCATTTGTAATGGACTTTAGCACAATTCTGCTCATAGTTAAAGAGAATCTCTTTTACTATTCGGTTTCCATTAGATATATTATTTCATCTGAGTATTTGGCAGAGTGGGGGCAAGTTTCCTGTTTGGGGAAATGACAAATTGTCTTGGTAATAGTTTCTTGGACATATCTTTATTCTAAATAGGTTTTAATTTGGTGGCAAAATGAGTAAGAATACAGTCACTATTTGTGGCTCTCAGACAAAGCCAGGATGTTCTCAGGGCTTATCCCAGGCCTATCATAACCTAGTACTCCATAAATGTATGAATAAATGTTCACTCTTGTCCTGTTAATTAAAATATTGTTTATTTTACTAGATCTGTTTGGAGAGAAAACAATTTTTGAAAGAGTTTAATTTCAGCATTGTCAGAATATTTTTTTCCTATTTATGCTTTGGTCTGAACATAAGATAGGATGACTTACCTTCCTTAGTTTGTTTTTTCTCCATTCCCTACATCAGAAAACTGTTTATTAGGATTTATACACTGCATGCTTTATTTTGTCTTTGACAATATAGCTAAAGTATTTTAACTGGATTACATTTTTATTTAAAAAATCATACTTGCTGTATCTGTAAGGGGTCAGTCACAGAAGCAGTTATGGATTAAGGGATGTATTATAGGAATTAGACCTCATACAGTTGTAAGAGGAGCTGGAGGAAAGAATTTCCAATAAGAAAATTAAAGGATCACAGAGAAAAACATCAAGTAGCTTATATGAAAAGCCAACGATGGTCAGCTGCCAAAATGCAACACTGAAGGGAAGGTTTGTGGAGAAGTCTATAGGAAATGGTAACTCTGGGGAGCTACCTCCTCTGTGCAGCCACTGCCAAGCATCTGGGTCAGGGCCTGAGGTTGCTTTTGGGAAGAACTGGATACAGAACAGAGAGAGCAAGGACCAACTGGAACCTGCTGCTAACTCTGTGTCAGTCGGCCTCTGCTTCTAATCACAATGACATTCCGAGAGTAATGGCTAGTGCTTTGCTTCCAACTTTCTAAATCTTGTGAAATTTCTTTTGGCTAACTATGACTTGGAAACATAAAGAAGGACATTCTGAGAAGCATAGTTCTAGCTTTAAGCATAGTTCTAGTACCATCTTTACCCTTAGCATTTTAATTTATGATTTGTTTAGATTTAAACTGGATTTTTTATACAAAAGGCAGTCATGGTGAGGAAAAATTGAAACAAATAACCAATTTGATATCCTACCATAAATATCTATTGACATCCAGCTAATTATAAAGCATAAAGGTGAAAAGCAGAGGTTCAGAGTCAGATGGACTAGAGTTTGAGTCCTGGCTTCCCCATTTTCTAGTCGGACATTTTTTTTTTCTTTTTTCTTTCCTCTTAACTCTTAAGCCATAGTTACCTCATCTGTGAAAGGGGGCTGCTGCATAGTACTTACTTCTTAGGGATGATGAAAGAATTAAAGAGATGTAATTGGACTTGACATAGTGGATGGCAAATTGTAAGCATGCATGAATTACTGTTATTATACACTCATTCGTGTTACTTTATTGCCGAAAAAAATAGTTGTCAAATCCCATAGAGATGAAGGAGAAGGCTTTAAATGGATGATAGTTTGTTTGGATGGAAAGTGGAATCACTCTTTCTCCTACTCTTTTAACTTGTGATTATTTCTGTTTGTCCTCCTCTTACCCCCACCCTCACACATACAGTGATTCTATAGTGTTTCATTTCTAAACTGTTTCTGTTTGGCCTATTCTATAGATTATAATTGCCTTGGCAGAATCAATATTAGGGTCTTATATGATAGGAACATGTCTGTTAAATACCATTGTTTGGTTTTCTTAGACCCTCGAAACTACTATTTGTTTTTCTTTACTATAACAAGCTAATGAATTTTCTCAAGTCAAATCTTAGATATACTAAACTAGGCTTTCAACATTGCTATAATGGACAGAGCATGGATTTAATTATCTTTTAGCTATTTCAAATGATTGAAGCAAAATTTAAAAGAGGCTAGGAAATGGCCTTATTTCAAATTTTTGATGAGTTGAGAATTTATGTCATCATAGACTTTTCCTATCCTTTGCAATATTAGCAATGCTATTGCTTTTAAAACACATTTTCTTGGTAATGAAAGTAATAGAAAGAAATTGTAGAAAATTTAAAAAATTTCAGAAAAATACAAAGAACAAAATAAAACCATGTAATCACACTAAGAGGAAACTGCAATTAATATTTTGATCCCCTTGTTTTACTCTGGATTTTTTCTGCTTTCATATGTAAAAGTTGATTATGCTGTTTGTGTGTGTATACACACGGATACATATATGCACACATTTTCTCATAAGTAGTTTGATATCCTCTTTCATATTATATCATGTGATTGTTGCATGGTAGTAAAAAATTTATCCCCCTGTTTATTATATTTCATGCCATTGTTGTATATAAATATATGTAAAGCTCTTATCATAGTTCTTAGAACATAGTAAGCACTCATGGTAATTGTTTTTAACATCCTTGTATATAAATCTTTGTACCTAGACTTATAAACCTGTTAAGATTCCCAACACAAGTTGTCTACTTTTTTTGAAAACAAAACAAAACAAAACAAAACAAAAAACCACATTTTTAAAAAATACTTTATAGCCAGGAAGAAATGAGTATTCTTAAGTATTCCCTTTTCCTAAGAAACAAACGTTCTTTCTCTATATATGTATTATTTAAAATATCCATGTTTTCCTGTATTAAGAATAATATGGTCTGCCAGAGTTTGAAAGAGTTGTGTTTGCGCTTCCTAAACAAGTGTGTGTCAATGTATTTCTCCTGGTACTTAACTTACATATCATATATTTCATCAAATAAAAGCAAATATCTCTTCTTTCTGGATTAGATTTTAAAACTTACCATGTTTGTTCACTTAATAATTTGTGCCTTAACAGTGACTTAGTCTAAAATTAATACTGCCCTCCCTTTGTGTGTGTGTGTCTTTGTTTTTGTTTTGATATTTTTTCTCCACTAGGCTTTTATTTTTAACCCTTTTAATTCTGATTTCAATATTTCTTTGTAAGCAATGTATAGTGCTTTTATCATTTAATAGGGAAATTTATACTCTCCACATTTATGATCTGAAGTATTTAATCTGTTGTCATTTTATTTTAAGGTTTACCTTAAAAACCAGAGAAAGTCATAAAACAAAGAATAAAATATATTTTCTTATTTCATAAGTTTTTCTATAGATGTGCTATGTTTTATTTATTCTTTCCTCCAATGATTTAGAAACATACTCGAGGTTCACTTTGTTTTTAAAAATAACTTTCCAGCTATATTTCAGATCTTTCTTTTACTAACAACGAGATAGCATCTTTTTGACATCCATATATATCACTTTATTTTTTATATCAATGTTACAAGTTACTCAGCTAACACAAGATAATAATTACAATAACAATAAATCTGCTTTGGTCAGTAGTTACACTCTCCCCTCCCCCCCTTATTTTTGTTCATTCCTCAATCTTGAGGGATTTGACAATCTCTGACTGTTTCAGACTGAGAAGGGATGTAGATATTGTGGGGCAGAGGAATGGAATTGTTTTGCTTGTAGTTGAAGATACTCCTTGCTTTTGAGATAGGGCTGGTCCATCATAATTTCGTTAGTTGTCCAGGGCAGGTCTGATAAACTGCAGAGCAGGAGTTGGCTGCATATCTGCTGGGTTTCAGAGCTCAACTGGCATAGGAACAATCCAAGGACTTTAAATCTCTGAGAAATAAATTTAACAGGTAAATTGAAAATCTGATATGCCACTTTTATTTTTGGCCCATAGTAGGACCAAAGTCCTGAACTTTGTTAGTTTTATCTTCGGTTTTGAGTCATATGGGTGGTGTGGCGGTTTGAAGTTGTATGTACCCCAGAAAAACATGTTCTTAAATTTAATCCATTCCTGTGGTTGTGAATCCATTGTAAGTAGGACTTTTTGATGAGGTTACTTAAGTTAAGATGTGCCCCAGTCCAATCAGGATGGGTCTTAGTCCTATTACAAGAGTCCTTTATAAGCAGGATGAAATTCAGACAGGGAGAGAGAGAGAACCACAGAGGGAGGAGCCAGAAGCTGGAAGTCAACAGAATCTGGAAGAGAAGGGAGAGGCCAGGTGAGGCCTCCATGTGCATTGCCGTGACAGAGGAGCCAAGGACCAAGGATTGCTGAGAGCCAGCCACAGAACACCACAGTGTTTGAGGAGAAAACATCATTTTGATATGCCTTGATTTGGACATTTCCCAGCCTCAAATTCCATGGGCTAATAAATTCCCATTATTTAACTGGACCCATTATATGGTATTTGCTTGAGATTCTAGGAAAGAGGTGGGCAAATTAATACTTCTTATATTACATATTTTATGTAATATTTCTGCTATTTGCTTTCCAGTTGTAATCATATTTACACTAATTATGCATAGTTAACCATTATCGGTTTTGCTCACCACCAGTTCTTTTATACAACAGCATTGTATAAAATACTGAGTTTTAAATTTTGATGCCATTCTTAGTTGGCTGCCTTTGGAACTTCAGAAGAGCCTAACCTTCCATCCATTCTCCTCTCCAAGTTCTAGACAATTGGTACTAAGTGAGACCTATAACACCTAAAGTGCATGGCTCTCTGGTCATATTGGTCAGAGTTAAGTTCAGAGAATTCAGTCTCAGCGAGGCAAATTCATTCCCACTAGTTTAAGCAGGAAAATTCCTGAGGCTGTTAAATAGCTTACAAAATCATCAGAAAGGTTGAAGAAACAGACTCTAGGTTGAAGTTTCAGGAGGGACTTCCAAACCACAGCCTGGAACCAGGCCTCCTGGGCAGCTTCTCCTTCTGCTGTAAAGAGGAGGCCTACAGCTCCATAACCACCCTGTCACAGTCATGATCAGAAAGCTGCTGCTTCTGCTACTGACTGCAGAACCATGTCCCACTTTTTACAAAATGTGCCAGCAAAATAAATGGCTTGTAGCCTGCCTTTCGACAGTCATGGAGCTAGGGACCAGACTGCTAATGCTGCCCCAGAAAAACAAAGGGCCTTCATGATAGTGCTTGCCAGCAGCAGCAGCAGCAGGAGGAGAAAGTGGCATCTGCAACCCTTCTGTTTTCCAAATTGCCTGTGAGTGTATTTGATTGGAAGAAACTAAATCATACTTGGGACCCTACCTGCAAAGGAGCCTATGAAATTAATTGTTTTGTTTCCAGTGTCTGGTTTATAGGAGTATTTTCTAGAAGAAGGATAGAATGGATATCCAGAGCTAAATCTAATATCTACTGCAGTATTAAAACTGGGAGAGTTAAAATGCATCACCCTGAAATGAATTTATCCATCCAGTCCCAAGCAGGCAAGCTGTACTGCAGATTTCCTTTCTCTAAGCTTGGAGGCTCTTTGGTGGCATATCATTTGAGGACAGGAAGAAGAGGAAGAGAACATGTTCCACCTGAACATCAGAGACAATTCCAGCAGAGTCAAGAGAGTGGATCAGAGACAATATGTGGAGCCCATTTCTTGCTTTGAGGAGCCATGACTCTCCCCAAGGCAATGTGGACTAATGAAGGGCACTTAGATCGGCAGCCCTTCCCTGCCCGGAGAAGAGAGATGGCATCCTCTTCCCCAGGCAGACTTTGCACTGAAGCAGAAATGTGTTTTTTATAGTTTGAGATGGGAACGTGAAAACTTAAAGGACTCTATCCTATATCTGCCCTTGATTTTTAATAACTTTTAAAACCAAAGGTTGGGAAGCAGATTTGGCTCAGTGGTTGAGCTCATGCTTCCCGTGTGTGAGGTCCTTCCTGGTACCGCTAAAAAAACAAAAACAACAACAAACAAACAAAAACACCAATGAAACAGTAGTGGTTATGTTCTTTGAACTTTCTATAGTTGAGAATGTCTTTCTAATATCTTCACAAGTAAATGACAGTTTGGCAGGATATAGCACTCTTAGATGATAACCTTTTCTCCCTAAAAATTCCATTGTGTGGTCAAAAGAAAAAGCTCAGGCCAGCCTAATATTGTTCTTTGGTTTTAAGCAGCTTGGCTTGATTTTACTGCTTGGAGTCTTGCAGATTTTATTTGTTTTATCCTGTTAATTGGGCACTTTAGTAGAACATGAACATGTTTGGCCTGTTACTTGAGATTTACTTGGAATATGGCCCTTTTATAAGATTTTACAGCTTAGACAAGTTTACTTCAATTTTTCTTTGATCACAGCTTCTGTTTTGTTTTCTGTTTACAATTTTGGGAATAACTATAATACTTAATATAGTTTCTTTATTCTTTGGGCTCCATATCTGTCATTTCATTGTTTTTATCTATGTTCATTTTTTGGTGAATTTCAGATTATCTCCTTTTTGGTCAAGTCTGTGGTCAAATCTATAGTTTTCCATATTTCCATTTTACTTTCCATTTGGTGCTGGGGGAACCCTTTTCTGAAGTGTGTGTATGTTCTTGTCCTTGTTCATTTCCCACTGTCATAGAGCATGTCTGCCATGTGAAAATGTTTTCTTCCCACATCTCCTCAGGCTGAATTTGGACAAGAGGTCATATACCACGTGCTGCCAGAGCTTTCCTGGCTTCCATCTCGGCCCATAACACTTCTGCTTGGGATGGTTCCAGCAAGTGTGCAGCACTCCACCTCTAGTGCTTTCATTTCCGGTGCAATTTTTGTTGAACATTTTGTCAAGAGAGACAAGTGCTCACTTGGACTGCCTCAAAAATCACTCCTTTGAGGCAGAGGAACCTGGTGTCCAGTTTTTTGGTAAATAAAGATCTTGGTTTATGAAATGGGGGATAATGCCTAAAAGACTAATGGTCTTTTGGCACATTTTAGGCAGGTAAATTGTCACTATTTATTATGGCTATATCAGCATAAGACAAAGTCTGCACTTCTAAATCTAGTTCCATTGACTTCATAATAAACAAAGATTTCTCCATGAAGTCGGTCCTGGTTTTCAGTGTGGTGGTGTATAGTGTTTGTCTTTGCCTTGAGAGGTATTTTAGTTGGAATTTGAATTACCCCATTTTAGGGACTTCTAAACAGACTGTTTGAACTGAAAGCTAACAGTATTTGTGATATAGCCTTGAAAAATGGGATAATATATTAGAATCCATTCTGCTCTTGCACAATTTAGTTCATAGATAGTCCTTGTTGAGATGGAAGCTGATATAGGAGTTAGAGAACATCCAGCAAAATAGAAATCTATAATTTGGAATAAATAGATATTTTAAAAATTGGGATTAATCTTATTTTATTTTTCTTCTTCCAATATTATGCTTGCAAAATTATACTTTCATACATAGACTGGCAAAGATTGACATTTTTTTTAACATTTTATTTGAAATTCATGATGTCATTGAAATCCATTAGAATCTTAGAGTCTGTAAAATACAAAAAACTCATGCTATAACTAGATAGGAGAGTAAATGTTACTCTCTCCAATGTTTACTCTTGTTCTAAAAGAGGTGTTGTATTCAACTTGCACAAGAGACTTACTCTCTAATATGGTTGCCGCTAGCCACAAGTGGTTAAGTTCAAATTTTAATTAAAATAATTCAGTTCCTTAGTCACATTAACCACCTTTCAAGTGCTTGATAGCCATGTATGGTTAGTGGCTACCGTATGAGACAGTGCAAATATAGAAATTTCTTTTATTGCATAAAATTTTTATTGGACATGCTATTCTAGACAACAATGTTTTAAAATTTGTATTTGTTGATGAAGTCAAAGTTTCATGGGATGTAATGCACTGTATTTTGGGGGTAGAATTAAAAAATATATAAGATTACAAATTCTATGGCTTTAGCTCTATTCCTTTTAAATAGATTTTTATTTTAGAATAAATAAAATATTTATTTTAGAAATTTAAAAATTTACAGAAAAGTTACAGAGGTAGTACAGAGTTCCCATATAGCCAGCATCCAAAAACTCTCAGTCAAGTCAATAGGTAGGAGAGTCAGTCTTTACCTAAAGTCTTAGTTTGCCAGGCTGCTATGACAATACACTACAATGGATTGACTCGAACAATAAGCATTTATTAATTCATGCTTTTGAAACTAGAAGTCCTAAATCAAGATATCAGAAGGCTATCTGTAGCATTCTGGTTCTGACTGCTGGCAATCATTGGGATGTCCTGGCTTGAATCTCTGCCTCCTGTCCCTTGGCGATGTCCTCTCCTTTCCTCTGCTCTTCCAGTTTCTGCTGACTTCCTACTTCTTCCTGTGGACTTTACTAACTTCTGGATGCCAGTTTCTTCTTTTTATAAGACCTCCAGTAATATGGAGTAAGACTCACCCTATTCAATTGGGCCACAACTTAACTAAAAACAATATTGTTAAGAGGTGCCATTTACAATGGGTTCACATCCACAGGGATGTGGATTAAGATTAAGAACATGGATTTGTTGGGGATATATAACTCAACCTACCACACCTAGTTTGACCATTCACATTTAAATGGGTTCTTGTTATAGTTAGATTAATATCTATCATGCTTGCATTTGCTTTTTGTTTCCTTTTCTCCTCTCCTTTTCTGTCTTTTTTGGTTTTAATTGAACATTTTATGATTCCATTTTAACTCTTAGCATATAAATTACTTCTTTAAAAAATCTTTTTTGTTGGTTGCCTTATAGTTTACAAAACAAATTTTTAGCCAATCTATATTCATGAACAAATAACACTGTAACACCTCATGTGTAATACAGTTACCTTATAACAGAGTATTCCCAATTCCTCCCATCTATCCATTGAGACATTGCTGTCATTCATTTTATTTATCCATATGCTATAATTACCCAATACATTATTATTATTGCTTTAAGTAAAGTGTTATCTTGATCAATAAGAATAAAATAAAAGATTTTATTTTACTTTCATTCATTCCTTCTTTGATGCATTTCCTTTCTTTATGTAGATCCTGACCTATATCGTCTTGCTTCTGCCTAAATAACTTCTTTTTACATATCTTTCAGGACATGTCTGCTGGTGATGAATTCCCTCAGTTTTTGTTTGTCCAAGAAGTCTTTATATTGCTTTTACTTTTGAAGGGTAATTTCATTGGGTATAGAATTCTAGACTGGTGGTTTTTCTTTCAGCACTTAAATATTTCACTCTCCTCTCCTTTTATTTGCATGGTTTCTGACAATGTCTGCTTAATTGTCATTCTTGTTACTCTGTCAGTAAAATGTTTCCCTACCACCTTCACACTCTTCTTTCAAGATTTTCTTTGTCCCTTTTTTTTTTTTTTT
>JAQZBX010000636.1:0-101888 GCA_029593785.1 Cabassous unicinctus | reverse complement strand
CATAATATTTTAATGAAAGTTTAAATTGATTTAAAGGAGTATTTACTTTTATATGTCCTAAATTAGGTAGCATTTCTGAGGTCTTTCCCATAGTTTTAACATTTGAGATTCAGTATACAATCTAATCACATATCTTGCCATACAATTAATAAACATAAAGAAAGGGTGAAAAATTCCTTTCTATTGTCAAATAGATTCAGATCAATGGTCAATTATTGCCTGATGTGGTTCCAAAAAAATCAATCAATTGCTGTGTCTGCAACTCAAAGAGATGAGAGTTGTGAAGTCATAATATAAACAAATTGGAAAAAAAATCTTAAGGAAATTTTCCAAGAACAAAAGAACTAATTCCCCTTTATCCTTCATTTTTGAAGAATAAAAAAAAATACAAAGGGTTTTAATTTGTTCACAATTTATCATTAGCCAGAGATTGTTGAAGAATGGCAACCTATAACTTGTCAGTGACTGAGGTAGTAAAAGGATGTGCCTCTCTATTTGCTTAGTGAATTGCCTGCTTTTGAAGGATTATTAGTTCTACAAAGCACTCAGGAGACTAACTTAGGGATAAAAGTAAGAGGGTTTCCATGGCTCTACTTTGGGGCTGTTCATCTCGAGTCAGTACATTCTCAGGGAATCATGTCACCGGCTTTTCCTTTTATCACTTCCTATTTTTATCAAGAGCAAGTCTAGTTTTGTAGTTCAATATTGAAGAACTGTTTTGGTATCTTCTTGCCATGAAGAATCATGCTTGTTGTTAACTTTCCTCATTTTATTTTTTATATCAAAGCATTTGCTTTTTATTTTTTTTTGGTAACTTTTTATTATTAGAGAAGCTTTAGATGACATAAATGTTACATCAAAAATATAGGGTATTCCCATATACCTCACCAACTCCCCTCCCACACTTTTCCCCATTAACAACATCTTTCATTAAAGTGGTACATTTGTTACAATTGATGAACACATATTGAAGCATTGTTACTAATCATGGTCTATAGTTTACATTATGGTTTATACTTCACACCATGCCATTTTATAGGTTTTGACAAAATATATAATGGTCTATATTCATCATTGCAAAGCCATGCAGAACAATTCCAATGTCCTAAAAAATGCCCCATGTTATACTTATTCTTCCCTCCCTCTCCCCTCAGAACCTCTGGTGACCACTGCCTTTATATCAATGTTTCAAATTCTTCCATTATTAGAATAATAATGTCAACTTTATCCATAGTTGCAACCTCCCCTTATGTTTGTTCATTCCTCAACCTTTTTTTTAATACCTACATTTTTAAAAAAATACTTTAGATTACATAAATGTTTACATAAAAAATATAGGGGATTCCCATATGCCCCACTCCCTATCTCTCCTACACTTTACCACATTAACAACTTCCTTCACTAGTATGGTACATTTGTTACAATTGATGAACACACATTGGAGCATTGCCACTAAGAATGAATTATAGTTTACATTATACTTTACACTTTGTTCCGCATAATTTTGTAAGTTATGACAAAATATATAATGGTCTGTATCCACATCATTGCAACGTCATTCAGGACAATTCCAATGTCCTGAAAATACCCCCATATTACACCTGTTTTTCCCTCTCCCTCTCCTTAGAAATTCCAGTGGCCACTGCCTCCACATCAGTGATAAAAGTTCTTCCATTGTTAGAATAACAAGGTGTATAGTAGAGTAACCATAAGTCTACTCTAGTCCATCATTCATCCCCCAATCCTGAGGAGACTGGGATGGCAATGTCCACTCTGCCTCTAATTGAGAAGGGACTTAGATCCCACGGGGGTGATGGATGGGCTATCTTGCTTTCAGTTGCAAACTCTCCCTGTTCCTTGGGATGGGTGTTGTCCATTGTCTTCTCATGGTTAGTTGTCCTGCATGAATCCAATGAACTGGAGAGTAGGTGTTGCAACTCTTTTGAGATTCAGGGCCCAACTGGCACATGGACAGCCCCAAAATATACGTCTCTTGGACATACACCTTTCAACTCTAACACTAACTATAGGTTCCAATAGAAGGGGCAGAAAAGCCATGTGTAGGGAAGTCCAACTCTGTCACATTGGGGAGCATAAATTCCAACATAGGGCCCACTGGTAGGGTGCCAAAATCCTGAGCTGTCTGCCCTGCCTATAGTGTCCGGATGTCCCTAGACCCCTCAGGAGCCTTGGTATTTGATGCAATATTTACTGTGGCAGTCAATGAGATCCTGCTGAAACATGCATAAGTGTAACTTCTGGAATGATATATTTTCTTTAAATCTTATTCTGTTTGGAAATTTTGTATTCTTTTCACTTTTTCTCAAATATATGTATGCTACATTAAATTTATTTAATTACTTATTTGGTCACAACCTTATCATTCACATTTTTGTTTTTCCATCTTTATTCATAACAATTACCTTCTTTCATTACATAATTTATTAGTTTTATTTCTTAATTTCTATTTTACTTGATTTTGTTGTCTCTTTTTATAATTGCCATTACAGTGTAGCAGAAAGAAGTAGCACAAAGTATTTGTTTATCGAAAAAAAAAGTTACATGCACAATGTTATGGGTACAATATTCATGTGAATTAGTAATTCTTCAATAGGCATTTGCTCAATCTTTGGGGCTAATGTCATCATCATCATCATCATCACAACATCACTATGATAGTTTCTCTCAACCATTTCTTTGGGATTGCTCTCTCAGGACAACCTGAGTGCAGGTGATGCGTACACAGCTTCATGCAGCACGCTCCCCTGGCTCTCTCCTCACGAGACCAGATATTCCTTAGCACCCATGTAGGGCCACAGGTAAGCCTGCTGCTGAACTTGATTTGCTGTGTCCTCAAGGATCACAGAACAAATCTCTCAGGGGTTCCTACCTGACAGAGTTGTTCTTTTGAGCAATACTTTTAATTTTATGAATATTGTGAATGACCTAGCTGACAATATTTCCCCCTCTGCCTTGGTTGTTGGAATAATTAGAGTCAGATTTGAGGCTTACTCTTTGTAATTCTGTAGTGGGAAATTATAGGATAGACCAAGTGAATTAAAACTCACCCCTGGCTGTCTTTATCCTATTCTAATTCCTATATGCATTGATTTCTTTACTCATTCCTTTATATTTTTTCCTGTTATTAAATTAGTTTTTAGGTAAACAATTTTTTTTCAATACTATAAAAAGTTTTAATAGACTGCATATCTTTAGAGCAGAAACTATGCACCATCTGCCTCAACCTGCATTGAGTATAGCACCTATAGAAAGAAGGTGTGAAATCTAGTTTAATTGATTCTAGAGCAGTTGTGTGTTTTTATTTCACACAGGAATCAAGTACTTAGGATTCATTTATATCATTATTTCTGACCAACAATAAATTATGCAATGAGTATTGCTTCTAAGGTTCATCTCCCTTTTGTTTGCTGTGTTCAGGGCAACAGCTTAAACCACTTGCAGCTCTTATTCCTCCCCTACCTCCTCCAGTAGATCAAGGTCCACTAATAGGAGGATTGCTTAAGAATTTCACCCCAAAGCATTGTCTTTCACAAGTCAATTGCCACTTAGAGACTTTTAGCACATTTATTATTGTGAAGTTTCCCTACAGCTTACACTGTTACCTGGGAAAAAATGTTAATTATTTTTCCTAAGACTGAACATATCATAGGAATATGTATAATGAGGAGCAGAGTGCTGTAAAATTAAGGAGGATGTTATTGTCAGGGATTTCTCCTAACCACTTAAACAGAAATGAATTTATGCTATTCTCATGCAGTGAAATTATATTTTAATCATCCTGTATATCCCTAAATGTAGTACATCTGGTGAAAGATTAGATTAGAACTGAAGGCCAGATTCTTCAGGGAAAAGGATAACCTCTGGCTGTCCTTTACCCTGATGATCTAGGGAAGTTTTTCACGTATGCTCCACACAGTGAGAAGATTCCTTCCCTCTCTGAGTACAGCAAAATGGAAACTGCCACTGTGGGCACAAACCAGAACACTCTTGAGAATGAGCAGATTTTTAATATTCTCCCTACAGAAAGAGTTATGCATTTATCTATATTTTTCAGAATGCTTTTCAAATTTAAGTTTGAAATTCAGTATCTTTTTTTTTTTGTTTGTTTAAAATGTGACAATAGTAAAATACATATTATTAGAAGGGGCTCCTATTTGGGTCCTTGGTGTGGAATAATATTGTATTAGCCAGCTTGAGAAAGCTTTGAATAGCTACTGTAATATTAGTATTTTTTGCTAACAACACATCCAGGATGAAGTCTTTATTATTGTGTATTATTTATTACTGATTCTAATACATTAGAGTATTTACTATTTTAATAAATTTCCAAATCTAAATATAATTCTCTAAAGCAGTGGTTTTCAAACTTGACTATGCATAGAAATTGCCCGGGCATTTTGTTTGTACTGAAACCTGAGCACCACCCCTAGAGTTTTGTTTATTTGTTTGTTTTTTGTTTTTAATAATTAGTTTTTTATTTTTTAAAAGATACTTAGATTACATAAATGTTACACAAAAATTGTAGGGATTCCCTATGCCCCACCTCCCACTCCTCTCACAACCTCCCACATAAACATCCTTCATTAGTGTGGCACATCACCTGCAATAGACATACACATATTGGGGCTTTGCCACTAAGCATGGACCATAGTTCACATTGTAGACCACACTCCCTCCTACACAGTTCTGCATGTTATATGATGATATAAAATGGCCTATATCTGTCATTGCAATTTCACTCAGGATAACTTCCAAGTCCTGAAAAAGCCCCTGTATTACAACTGCTTTTCCCTCTCCCTGCCCCCAAAGTGTCCGGTGGCCACTGGCTCCACATTAATGTCGTAATTACTTCCATTGCATGAATCACAGTATGTCTATAACAGAATACCGGTAAGTCCAATCTAGTCCATAGCTCTTCCCCCAATCCTGAGGAGTTTGAGATGGTGATGTCCACTCTACTTCCAAGTGAGAGGGGGCTTATATCCCATGGATAAGATGGATGGGATTATCCTGCCTGCAACTGCAGACTCTCTCCATTCCCTGGGATGGCCATTGTCCATCATCATCTCCCCACCAGATATCCAGGGTGAGTCCATTGAGCTGTAGAATAGGAGTTGCAGCTCCACCAATATTCCAGGCCCACCTGGCACATGGACAGCCCAAAGACTCCGGTCTCTGGAAGAACACCTACAAACTCTGGCACCACATATAGGTTTGAATAGAAGGGACAGATGGACCATGTGGAGGGAGGAGATATTTGATTCCAACTCTGTCACTCTCAAGAGCACAGATTCCAAAGTAGGGTCCACTGATAAGGCATGAAATTCTGGGGCTATCCGCCCTGATATAGGACCTGGGTGTCTCCAGATCCCTCAGGAGCCCCTCTGTTTGGGGTGATAGCCACATTGGAAGCCTATGAGGTTCTATTGAGATGTGCATAAGTGTTACCTCTGGGTTGACCTCCCTACACACTTTGAAGTCTCTTAGCCATGTGAACTCATTTGTCTTTACCATTTCCCCCTTTTATAAGAGGTATTTTTCCAGTCGTATTGCCCGTTGGCCCTTGTTAGTAATTCCTCATTGCCAGGGAAGCTCATACCCGGGAGTTATGTCCCATGCTGGAGGAAGGTAATGCATTCACATGCTGAGTTTGGCTTAGATAGAGGCCACATTTGAGCAACAAGGAGGCTCTCAGGAGGCACCTCATAACAACAGGCTAAGTTTCAATTTCAAGAGCAAAGACTCATAAGGCTAGTCATCAATAAATAGAACCCATCAGTGGATCATCCTTCTTTGACAGACACTGCCCCTGCACTTGGGGGACTGTTGCTACTCTCTTGGAGAATATGGCAGAGCTCTCCAGGATGGGAATTCAGTATTTTCTCATTTATTGTGTGGTTCTTCACCCACTGTGACCATGCCCTGTAAGCATTTGAACAATTGTATATACCTTTTATGTATGTTCAGGAGAACTTCCTCCCATGCAGCCCCCATTGCTGACACCCCCCACCAACGATTCTCTAATGTCCCAGTTGTAACCCTTCTGTGAATCAAAGCTTCTTTAAAGATGAAGCAAATACAATAGCTGAATACAATTAATAGGAAAATGAAATAATAATGATGTTTAAATGTAAGAGATAAAATACATGAAAACTTAAAAAAAATGAAAATATAAATTAAAGGATTGGGTTATTCAAGAAATGAGAAATTTTTTTTTAAAAAAAATTAAAGAAAAGTGTTTTTTTTGCCTTTTATCACTGCAATATCTGGTGTCCAGTCTGTACCATGGCACCATCCCCCTCTCATTCCCCAGTGTCTCACTATTTTTCACTTAATTTTCAAAGAAGTTTTAGGTCACAGCAAAGTCACACACAGAATACAGGACACACTTACATACCTGACCTCCTCTGCCTTTCCTCACCCCATATTAGAACCTTTTTGTATGTGGATGGTAGCATGGTTATAACTGATATACAGATAGTGAGACATAGCTACTAAACATTGTCAACAGTATGCTTTATTTTTTACATCATACACTTTTATAAATTTTCATGATATTTGCCATGTCCCATGTCCATCACTGTCAGATAATGAAAAACATTTCCACTGACCACAAATACCCCCTGTTTGATCTATTCTGTTCCTCCCTCCCCAACCCCCCGGGGCCCATGATGACCCCCTGGCTTGACTCATGGGATGACAAGATTCATAGTTACATGCAACAAGAGGTCATGACACACTGGCTTGTTCTCCACTATTGGGAACAGCCATTGCTCTTAAGAGATGCCCATCTGTCTATTTCTGGGCAAATCGGTCCTCCCAAAGATGGGAGTCCATTTCCTTCCCTCTCATTGTGTGGGTCTCCACCCACTGATACAACACATTATGACAGGATGGACACTCACACACTCCATAGAAGCCTGCTCCAGGTGTGCTCTGTCCTGAATGCCCCCCCCAACCAACACCCTAAAGCAGTGACACTTCCTTGTCATATTGCCATAAGAGCATGCCCACCTCTGTACTTTCAACCTCATATCCACAAATCCCAAGTGTTCACCTGGTCCCTCTCCCATCTCTCCCCTCAGTACCCTGGGTATTCTGACCCACCCTTCCCAATCTACCCACCTGCCAACCCTGCACCACCCAACCCAATATATCACTACCCTCCTGTCCTATACCTTCAATATACAACTACACTCTATCACTTTACCATAGGTTACGTCCATATGGGTGATGGCTTACAACTTTCTCTTCTGTTTCTCTTTCTTGTACACCTATCTTTCAAACAATAGTTCTTAGAGACTGCTCAATTTCCTTAATTCATATCAGTGAGGTCATGTACTGTTCATCCTTCAATGCCTGGCTTGCTTCACTCAACATAAGGACTTCCAGATTCATCCATGTTATACCGTGTGTTAGTACTTTATTCCTTCTTCCAGCTGAGTAATATTCCATTGCATGTATATACCACATTTTGTTTATCCATTCATCTGTTGATGGGCACCGGGGTTGATTCTAACTTTTGGCAATAAAGAACAATGCTGCTATGAATATTGGTGTGCATATTTCTGTTTGTGTCTTTGGTTTCAGTTCTTCTTGGGTATATACCCAGGAGTGGGATTGCTGGATCATATGGAAGATCTATAGCTAGTTTTTTGAGGAACCTCCAAACTGTCCTCCACAGTGGCTGGAACATTCCACAATCCCATCAGCAGTGGATGAGGTTTCCCATTCCTCCACAACCCCTCTAACACTTATAGTCTGCTGTTTTTTTAAGAGCCGACATTCTGATGGGTGTAAGATGGTATCTCAATGTAGTTTTCATTTGCATTTCTCTAATAGCTAGAGATGTCAAGCATTTTTTCATGTACTTTTTAGCCATTTGTATTTCTTCCTTGGAGAAGTATCTTTTCAGGTCACTTGCCCATTTTTAAAATGGTTTTTTAGTCTTTTTATTTTCCAGTTGTAGGATTTTTTTTACATATGCAGGATATTAGGCTCCTATCAGATATATGGTTGCCAAATATTTTCTCCCAATGGGTAGGCTGCTTTTTTAGTTTCTTGATAATGTCCTTTGAAGTGCAAAAGTTTTTAATTTTTAGGAGATCCCATTTATCTATTTTTTCTTTTGCTGCTCATGCTTTGGGTGTGAAGTTCATGAAACCATTTCCTATTACAAGGTACTGTAGATGCTTCCCTACATTATATTCCAAGGTCTTTTTGGCTTGGCTCTTCTATTTAGATCTTTGATCCATCTTGAGTTGATTTTCGTATAAAGTGTAAGATGGTGTTCCTCTCTCATTCTTTTGGATATGGATATCCAGTTCTCCATGCACCACTTGTTGAAGAGGCCATTCTCTCCCAACTGAGTGGGCTTGGTGGCCTTGTCAAATATCAGATGACTGTATATGTGAGGAATTATATCAGAACTCTCAATTCGGTTCCATTGGTCAAAGTGTCTATCCTTGTGTCATGCGATTTTCACCACTGTAGTTTTGTAGTATGTTTTAAAGTCAGGTAGTGTGATACCTCCAACTTCATTTTTCTTTTTCAACATGTTTTTGGTGATTCATGGCCTCTTACCCTTCCAAGTTAATTTTGTAGTTAGTTTTTCCAATTCCTTAAAAAAAATAGTGTTGATTTGTATTGGGGTTGCATTAAATCTGTAGATTAGTTTGGGTAGGATAGACATCTTGATGATGTTTAGTCTTTCTATCCATGAATAGGGAATATTCTTCCATTTATTTAAGTCTTCTTTGATTTCCTTTAACAGTGCTGTGTAGTTTTCTGTATATAAGTCCTTTACATCTTTAGTTAAATTTATTCCTAGGTATTTGATTCTTTTAGTTACTATTGTAAATGGTATTTTTTTCTTGATTTCCTCCTCAGATTGCTCATTATTGGTTTACAGAAATGCTACTGATTTTTGAGCATTGATCTTATAGCCTGTTATGTTACTGAACTCCTTTATAAGTTTTAGAAGCTTTGTTGTAGATTTCTCAGGGCTTTCTACATATAGGATCATGTCATCTCCAAATAATGAACTTTTTACTTCTGTTCCAATTTGGATGCTTTTTATCTCTTTTTCAGGCCTCAGTGCTTGAGCAAGTACTTCTAAGACAATGTTAAATAGGAGTGGTGATAGTGGGCATCCTTGTCTTGTTCCCAATCTCAGAGGGAAGGCTTTTAGGATTTCACCATTGAAGATGATGTTAGCTTTGTGTTTTTCATATAGACCCTTTATCATGTTCACAAAGCTTCCTTCTATTCTTATCTTTTGCAGTGTTTTTATCAGGAAAGTGTGCTGCATTTTGTCGAATGCTTTTTCTGCATCTATAGAGATGATTATGTGATTTTTTTCTTTCAATCTGTTTATGTGGTGTATTACATTGATTAATTTTCTTATGTTGAACCTTCCTTGCATACCCGGGATGAAACCCACTTCGTCATGGTGTATAATTCCTTTGATATGTTGTTGAATGCGATTAGCAAGTATTTTGTTGAAGATTTTAGCATCTACATTCATTAGAGAAATTGGTCTGTAATTTTCCTTTCTTGTGGTTTCTTTGTTTAGCTTTGGTATTAAGGTAATGTTGGCATCATAGAATGAGTTAGGTAATGTTCCTTCTACTTCTGTTTTTTGGAAGAGCTTAAGTAGAATTGGTGTTAGCTCTTTCCGGAATGTTTGGGAGAACTCACCTGTGAAGCCTTCTGGTCCTGGGCTTTTCTTGGTGGGAGGTTTTTGATGAATGAGTCTATCTCTTTACTTGTAATTGAATGGCTGAGTTCATCAATTTCTTCTTTCATCAATGTACGCTGCTTGTGAGTTTCTAGGAATTTGTCTATTTCCTCTAAATTATCATTCTTGTTGGCATATAATTTTTCAAAGTATCCTCTTATTATACTCTTTATTTTGGTGGGGTGGGTAGTGATATCCCCTTCTTCATTCTTTAATTTGTGTATCTGTATCAGCTCTCTCTTTTTCTTTGTTAGTCTGGCTAAGGGTTTGTTAATTTTATTGATATTTTTGAAGACCCAGCTTTTGGTTTTGTTTTTTTTTTCTAGTGCTTTTTTATTTTCTATTTCATTTAGTTCTGTTCTAATCTTTGTTATTTCTTTCTTTCTACTTCCTTCGGGGTTTGTTTGTTGCTATTTTTCCAATACCTACAGGTGTTCAGTTAGGTCTTCAATTTTAGCTCTTTCTTCTTTTTTAATATATGCATTTATGGCTATGAATTTCCCTCTTAGTACAGCTTTGGGTGCATCCCATAGATTTTGATATGTTGTGCTGTCATTTTCATTTGATTTCAGGTAGTTACTGATTTCTTTTGAGATCTCCTCCTTGTCCCACTGTTTGTCTAAGAGTGTGTTGCTTAGCATCCATGTCTTTGTGCCTAATCTGGTTCTCTGGCCCTTAGTGATTTCCAATTTCATTCCATTGTGGTCAGAGAAATTACTTTGTATAATCTCAATCTTTCTTAATTCATTGAGAGTAGTTCTGTGGCCTAGCATGTGGTCTATCTTGGAATATGATCCATGTGCACTCAAGAAGAATGTATATCCCACTGTATTTGAGTGCAACATTCTGTATATGTCTATTAGGTCCAGGTCCTCTAATGTATTATTCAGAGTCTTTGTTTCTTTATTGCTTCTCTGTCTAGATGTTCGTGATAATGTAATAAAGTCCCCTACTATAATTGTAGTGGCATTTATTTCTCCACTTAGTTTTTCCAATGTTTGCCTCATGTATTTTGAGGCACCCTGATTAGGTACATAACTGTTTATGATTGTTCTCTCTTCTTGAAAGATTACCCCTTTTACTAATATATAGTGTACACCTTTGTCTCTTACAGTAGTTTTGCATTTAAAGTCTATTTTGTCCAATATTAGGATAGCTACTCCTGCCCTTTTTTAGTTATTGTTTGCTTATAAATTTGTTTTCCAGACATTAACTTTCAGCCTCCTTGAATCCTTGGGTCTAAGGTGGATTTCTTGTAGACAACATATAGATGGGTCATATTTCCTTATCCGTTCTGCCAATCTGTGTCTCTTGACTGGTGAGATTAATCCATTAACATTCATTGTTATTACTCTCAATGAATTTCTTACATCAGCCATATTTAATTTGGGTTTATGTATGTCATATGTTGTTTTTATTTCTTTTTTGTCTCCTCCAACTCTCTCTTTCCTGTTTTTTCCTTTCAACCTGTAAAACTTTCTTTAATATTTCTTGAAGTGCAGGTTTCTTATTGGCATATTCTCTTAATTTCTGCTTATCTGTGAATATTTTGAGCTCTCCATCATTTTTGAATGCCAGCTTTGCTGGATAGAGAATTCATGGCTGGAAGTTTTTTCTTTTAGTACCTTGACTATGTCATACCACTGTCTTCTTGCCTCCATGGTTTCAGCTGAGAAATCAGCACTTAATCTTCTTGTACTTCTCTTGTATGTGATGGTTCTCTTTTCTCTTGCTGCCTTGAGTATTTTCTCTTTGTCTTGAGCATTGGGCATTTTGATAATTATCTGTCTTGGTGTAGGCCTGTTGGGATTTATACTGTTTGGCATATGTTGTGCTTCCTGGCCATGTACATCAATCTCCCTCAATAGAGTTGGAAATTTTTCAGCCATTATTTCCTTCAACGCTCCTTCTATTCCCTTTCCCTTCTCTTCTCCTTCTGGGATGCCTATAATTCATATGTTTGTGCATTTTGTGTTGTTGGTTAAATCCCTAAGTCCCTGCTGGATTTTATATATCTGTTCTACTATCTGTTTGATTTCAGATGTAGTGTCTTCCACATCACTAATTCTTTCTTGTGCCTGGTCAAATCTGCTGTTATGTGAATCTAGTGTCTTTTTGATTTCTTAGATTATGCCATTCATCACCATCATATCCATTATCTTTCTATGTATGTTTACAATTTCTTTAGTATGTTCTCCCAGTGTCTTCTTAATATCCGTAATCTCTTCCATCACTTCATTAAGTTGGTCCATGATATTTGTTTGGACAGTTTTGATTAGTTGTTTGATGTTCTACATCTCTTCCTGGTTTTTAATTTGTTCATTGGAATGGTCCATGTCTTCCTATTTCTCAGTATGCTTTGTAATTTTTTAATGCCCTCTGGTCATCATTTTATCTTGATGGATTTATTCAGTTGATTAGCTTCTTTCTCTGCTTTAGAGTTTTATTTAGCTGGTGGTTCTGTGTGTGTGTTAAGTTTTCTCTTTGACACTTTGTTCTTCTTGTTGTATTTCCTTGCTTTTTTCTATGTTCCCTTGAAGGAAAAAGATTAGGGCCAAAGGAACCAAAAGAGGTAAGAAAGAAAAAAGGATAATATTAATATTGATAAAAGTTAGAAGAGGGGCCATATCAGACTTAGTAAATGAATATTTAACTCACATATGCAGTGTAGAGTAATAGGGGGAAAAAATGGAATACTTACAATGGAATAGAAAACCAAATAGAGAAAAATATATAGAATGATTTAAAAGGCCAGAATAATGAGGAGAAAGGGAAAGAGTAAAGACAGTGTTGAAAAGAAAAAGTTAATAAAAACAAAACAGAATAGACAAGATAGAAATTGACACCCGTGAAGTTGAGGACTAATGAAAAAAGGTGGAATGTAAGAACCACATCGGAAAGCAGAAGGTGGAAAGATGAAGGAAGGAAAAGAGAGCATTGGTAGACAAAACCACTATACACAGAGAATGGAAAATCAAAGAAGAAGAAGTCCAGCAAAGAAAAAAGAAGCTAGCAGCACCTAATTTAAAAAAAAGGGGAGGGGAGGGGATGAAAGAGGAAAGAAAAGCAAGAAACAAACAAAGAAAAACCAAACAAACACACAAGCATGCAGTCTAACAAAGCTAAAGAAGAACAGCATTCCTTCTTGGGCCCTTGAGGAGCCTCTTAGCCTGCGTTCATCAATCAATTACCCTGTAGCCTTCTCTTTGCAGGTTTTGAGGCAGATTTTAGCGATTAAATTAAGTTGAAAAAAAAGTTTTTTTTTGAAGAAACGAGGGACCCAACAGAAGATCTCTTCTGGACCACCCCATCTGCTGAGGGGACCCTAAATAGGCTCATGGAAACTTATCAAACACTTCCCACTGCCTGGCCACCCCAGGGGAGCTGAGTATGATACTCAGTGAAGAACTATAAAATTGGCTGGCTCCGTCCCCTCCCTAGCCAAGCTTCTGTGTCTCATGGCTGTTAGGTAAATCAGGCTTCCTCAGCAGATTCACATCTCCTCTCAGCCCAGCACCACTTCTAGCCAGCTGGTTTGCTCCCAAAAAGCTGCAAGGGGGTCCAGGCAGCCAAACCGACAGAAAAATACCCCTTTCACCCTTTGCCAGGTCCCTCCTACTCTAGGAGAGTGCTCCCTCTCACCGGGTTGCCGGAAGGGCAGGGCTTAGACATCTGCATCCACGATTTCCAGCAATCCACCTCGCTGTCCAGCTCCCACCAGATCTATGTCCCCAAGGTTCTCGCTCCACAGGCTCCCAGAACAGACCACCTGGGCAGGATCCTGTCCCCAATCATCCGTCCTCCAGGAGAGAAATGTTGAGTGCCCACCTAAACCAATGCCATCTTCCACCACCTATCTCTTTCTTTTTCCCCTAGAGTTTTTGAATGAAGACCTCAGGGATGATGTGGAGATACTGGATTTCTAACAAATCCCTTGGGTAATACTGATGCTGCCAGTTTTTGGAGTGTACATTAACTACAATTGTCTTTAAACACTCTTTTTTAGAGATCCTAGTATCCGACAAGTAATTAATTAATGTTTGTGTTTTTTTCCATGGACAGTGGCCATGTTAGACTAAAGAAGATACAAGGATGAATCAGAGAGGGTTCCATTTTTAAGCTGCCTACATTTTAGTGCAGGAGATAAACACATACAAATACTTAAGTAGCCATAATAAACAATGAAAGGTGGTATAGACTGTAGTAGGCAGAACTTCTAAAATGCCTTCCCAAAGATGTCCTGCCTTAAAACCTAGAATCTGTGAATATGATGATATATTACTTTTTGATTATTACAAAATTATTTAGAATTCTTGGAAAGCCCTTTCCAGGAGTTCAGGATGAAAAGTCAGTGATTAGAAAATCAAGGATATATGGGAAGAGCCAGCATTTTAGTTTGAATAGTAGTAAGAATATGGGAAGAGAAGTAAAGATAAATAATATTAAAAAGGTATGGGAGAACCTAGTAATAGAATAATTTAAATGCAGGCTAAATACTGAATAAGGTGGTCTCTTTCTTTTTCTTTTTCTCTAAATAAGCAATTGGAAGATTTAGGCAGTTGGGCAGATGAAATCATATCAGAGAGATATTGATATAGATATTATTTCTTTTCAGGTTTAATTAAGATTCATATTGGAAAATGAATACCCCTGTTTTATAAGTTCTTATTTTGCTATCTAATCAGACTCTATTTGATCCATTACAGGAAAATATTTATTGTAACACAAAGTATCTATATAGTGGTGCTACTGGAGTTTTTACTTGTGAGCCATCCTCAAATGTTTATGGTCAGTACAAGTTAGGCAATGGAGTTGGTAATGTTTGAAGTGACCTTTATTTTTCAGGGTATATATCATTTTCTCTTAGAATGTGTAATACCATAGTATATGAAAACAATGTGCAATTTCTTTAGGTATATTTTTCATGTTTATTTCCAATAATATAAAAAGAATATTTCTTGCTTTTATTTGTATGCATCCACTTAGTCTTTTTCAGGAAAAAGAAAATAAGCATAGTCAGGTGTTAAATAAACAACAGTAAATAGAAAGAACTATTATTAACCACTGCAGTGAGACTAGAAAAAACATGCATTCATTTCCTTATAATGGATACAATCCTTATAAGCATTTAAATGGAAAAAAAAGATCTTAGAAGTCACTTAGTTAATTCAATTCACCAACTTAATAGTTATAAAAAAGGAACCAGTTAAATTACTTCAGTAGCCCAATATAAGTTAGTAGCAACTGGGGGAATTTTGTGTCCAGTCTCTTTCCCTTATTCCAAGAGTGACATATTGTGTATGCACCACCATTCTTCTCTCCCATGTCTATGTTCAACATTACTATTCTATTATAAATCCTTTTTCTGTGGTGGTCAAATACAACCCAAACCTCCTTCCCAACAGTGGTCTCCAAGCACTCACTGCTTCTCAATTTAAGGTATCACATAATTTGAAACTTATTTACCATTCCGTCTTGAAAGATAAAGAGGTCCAGTTTAACAAATGTTATAATTTTCAATGTTTAGGTGGTATTCTGTGTTAGAGCTGAACAAGATAAGCTTATAATATATAGGGAGAAATGTACACAAATAAACCAAATTGGGATTTCTGCTTTGAGCCAAGATGGAGTAAGAGAAACCAGGCAGAGCATAACAACCTCCTTGGGTTGAGAAAATGGATTTGGAAATCTAGGGAAGCTAAGGCAGCTAGACTTTACAAATTGGAGTACTAGACAGGAGAGAAAAGCAAAGAGAGAGAACTCCAGAGATTTGCAGAAAGTTCCTCTCAAATGTTTGTTTGAATGCTGATCAGGACCTAAGTATAAGAAAACTTCTTGATACTGGGGATATAGCTACCCTAAAGGATTAGAGGAAACAGTGTCTGGGGCTTATACATAGTCTCAATAGTTCCAGTTCCCAACAGCTAGAGCAGAACACCTTGTAATTCCCAGAGTATGATTGAGTACTGAAAAAGAGTTTGCCTCAGTAGTGGGGAAACATTAACTCTGGACTATGGTCCTACTTAACAAAGCCTAAAATAATGATACAAAAGAATCATATTCTTTCCAAATAAATTAAACCAAATGAAGACCAAAGCTTAAGAAAATTTTTAGGAATCCTAAAATATACAGCACACAAGAAGATAAAATTCACAATATCTGTCATCTAGTATAAACTACAAGGCTTAAAAAGAAGCAGGAATCAGGAAAAACAATTAATCAGTTAAAACTGACACAAAGAAGACAGAGATAAAATTAATTAGACAATGACATAAAATAGTTAATAGAACTGTATTTCATATGTTCAAGAAGCCAGAGGAAAGATTGTAGATGTCAAGTAAAGACAGAGCAGAGGTTAAAACTAAATGCTTAATACAAATAGAAATGAAATGTACAATTTCTGACATGAAAAATATAATGAATGGATTATAGCATAAAAGGCATTGCAGAAAAAGGTTGGTGAACTTGAAGACATATGAAGAGAAATTATTCAAAAGGAAATATATAAAGAAAAAAAATACCAGAAAAAAAGACCATAAGATCTCTGAACTCTGGACAACTTCAGTAAGCCAAATGTATGCATAATTAGAGTCAACAAAGGAGAACACAGGGTAGGAGGCCAGAAAAATAATATTTGAAGACAGGATGTCTGAAAAATTTTCAGATTTGATGAAAAATATAATTCACAGATATAAGAAACTCAATGAGCCACAAGAAACATGAAGAAAACAAAACCAAGGCACATTATAATAAAGCTGTTTAAAACCAATTATAAAGAGAAAATCTTAAAGCAGCCAGAGGAAATAAAGACTCATCACTTAAAGAGAAAGATATGTATTACAACAGATTTCTCATTGGAAACAATGAAAAACTGAAGAAAGTGGAGCAACATTTTCAAAGGGGAAAAATCAACCTATATGCCTATTTTAGACATACAAAAGCTAAAACAATTCATCATCAGGACATCTTCAGTAAAAGAAATGTTAAAGAAAGTCCTCCAAGCATAAAGAAAATGATACCAAAAGGAAACCTGGAACTACATAAAGCAATGAAAAATATCAGAAATGGTAAATAGTAGGTAAAGGTAAAGACTATTTACATATTTTAAAAAGATAATTATTTGTTTAAAGAAAAGATAACAGTGTTTACCATGAGAGGTCGATTTGAAGAGTTCTATTTTAAGTTTCTTATAACTAAAGGTGAAGTAGTACAGCATCACATGAAGGTAGACAGTAATAAGTTAATGATGTATGCTATAAACCTTAAAATGACCATGAAATAACACTACATAGAGTTATAGTTAATAAAACCAACATAGGAAATAAAGAAGAATCAAAATTATATCAAATTAATCCATAAAAAAGAAGAAAATGGAGAAAAAATAATAGAGGGACAAAGAGAAAATATAAAGAAAGATGGTAGATTAAAATCGATATCTAATAGTTATAAATGCTTAGGCTATTTTATTTTTTGCATAGATATTTACAAATGCTAGATTTTCATTGTGGAAAATATCCTTAATCAAGATGAAATTTTCTTCTTTTTCTCTAACCTTTTCTAATGCTAATATAATTATAACTACTTTGTTTCGTTTGCATTTTTTTCAGTGTACCTTTTTATCCACTTATCTTCAGTGTTTCTTAGAATATCTCAATATCTACTGCAAATGGTTGAACTTTTGAGATTATTTAAATGGTCAATTGATTTTAGAACTATCATCATTTGCCATGATGTATATTGTCTTTGTATTTTTTTCTTTTTATGATACAGATTTTCTCTGTTTTAATTGGTCTTGGGTCTTTTTATTTCCTGATAATTTGGAAGTTCTGGCACTACATATTAATATAGTCAAATCTCCACTGAATTGTGGACAATGTCTATTGATTCTTAATATGAGTTGTGATAATGATTAACAGGAATTTTCTTTGGCACATTTGCTCCTCAATTCTCTTGATAAATTTAATTTTATTAATTTTCTTAGCATCTCCCTTTATGCTTTTCAAGTACTTAACATTATACAAAGCTTAAAATTGTATCTTTTGAATCCTGGCTCTAAGTATGATAATAAGTATGATTACATTTCCTCCCCTTCATTATCTTCTATAGCCATTATTCCACATTTGTCTCCATTACTAATTCTGTAGTTAAACATAAAGTCAATGCTCAACACCATTTCTTTTGCTGTAATTTCTCCAGTTATTTCTTGGTTGGTTATCTTTTTCATTAGTACTTTCTTCAATAAAGGCTCATGAGAAATGTGTTCCCTGGATTTTTGCATATTCATAGAGTTTTAAATTCTTATTTTACTTTTCTGGCAACTGAATCAGACCATGGACTCTTCTCAAGGAGCTCACTGTCTAAGGATCTGTTTCCCCTTCTCTTCTGCATACATCTAGAAAACAGAGAAGAATAGATAGAACTTTCATTAGGCTTACTGACCTATTTGCATTGGAAACCATTATCAACTTCTTCTGCCCTTTCTGTCTTCCCCACTCTATTCTTTGGCCACACTGACAAACTTTCTCAGGATTACAGAGTCCAAATTCTTTATAGTCATTTACAGTAAGAGTAGAAGGATATGGAGTAGTCATAAGTGAAAACTGTGTTTCCGACTTGGGAGCTTGATGATTTGTCAACTGGACTTGGAACAGAGGAGGGGAAAGAGACCTCAGGAAGGAAGCTGATGAAGGTTGTTTCTGATCTGTCGAGTTGGAAGGGGCTTTGTAGTAAGCAAATAAATATGTGTATCAAGGGTCTGAATACTTTAGCCTAAAGCTCAGAGGAGGCTTGGTCTTACTGTGTATCATTGACATTTACCAGTTTGTTAAAACGAAATAAGTATGAGATCGGTCCAGCTAGATTATGCACAGTTAGAAATTAGGAAACAGAGGAGGAAATCAAGGAGACATCAACAGTCAATAACCAAAGATATGGAACCAAGAATATTACTAAAAGGAAACAATAACAAGGATAATCAAAAGGGATAGTAGTCAAAGGAATTAAAGTTTGTGGTGAGTTTTAAAAAGGAAGAGTGATCAAAAGTGTTAAAAATTGTAGGGTGCTCAAGAAATATAGAGACTGAAAATTTTCCTTTAGATTTGTTAAGTAGGAGGTGAGTTTTGAACTTAACAAAAGTTGTTTTGAGCAGGTGAGGGTATAAACCAAATTCCAGTGGGTTGGGTAGTCAACAAGGTTTCTTCAAAGTCTAGAGACTTTGAGAGGAAAGGATGCTTTCAAAAATGTTGGTTGACAAATGAATGCTATATGGTGAAGTGATAATTGAAGGACTGAGTGAAATCTGAGTTTCCCTTTGCTATTTATTTTGGTAGAGGGGAGCTTGAGAAATATCAGTGTTTATATGCTCAGCTTAAGTATCCATGGAGACTGAGAGGTGGATAATATAATAAATGAGGTGAGAAACAGATGGAACAATGTCCTAGAGAAAACAGGAATGTGTAGGACAAAGAGCACCAGAGAATGACTTTGCATAGAGCCACAAGAGAGCCTCTTAGCTTTAAACTGGAGGGACAGAAGAGGGCATTGATGCTGTTATAAATGTTTTATGAGTGGGAAAGGAAGGAATTGAAAAAAATTTTTTTTGATTTTCCAATTTTTTTTTCAGTGAAATCTTAGACAAAATCACCTGAGAATAAACAGAATGAAAACTAGTTTTGGAATAATTGCTTTGGTGAAATTGAGAGGACTAATTAATTATAAGGAAAGGGACAAAAGCCTGGTGCTGATTAAGTGCCAAGTCCCATCTGAGGTTGGAGACAATGCATCTGTGATGACAACAATCTGGAGAATTGTGGAATTTTTCTGAAGCTCTAGGAAATTTAGATGGAGGGGAATAGATTGTAAATTACAGCAGTGCATTTCTGTATATGAAGCTAGATAGCATGTTCTGGAAACAGATTGTACAGGCCTACATATGCTCCCTTTCATACTCTGCTGAGTACAATATTTACAACAAGCCAAGGGACAAATACACAAGAAAACCATCATATATGAAAGATTATGTACATAATAAATTCAAAATACTGTTATTTCAGGAAATCTTCAAATGATATTAAAAACAATTTGAGATAGGAACTATAAGTATAGGAAATTCCATTCCTGGATTTCAATTCACATTAATCAGTTTAAATATAGCCACCACAAATCATTTCATCCTAACAAATTTTTTTCATCAGTAAAAATGGCTTATTCCATTACAATAAAATATTTCAGTGGGATAAAATTAGATGGTCTAACAATTTAATATTATCATTCTACCTATTCAAGTGATCTATTTTTGATTATCTGGTCCATTTAATCACATTTGGTATTTTCTATAAGTCTTCTATGGAGTTACTAATTTAATTGCATCCTATAAGCATAACGAGTGATATTCATCAGTTATTTGCATTTGTTTACCTATGCTAACTTAGGACACTCATCTCCCTATCCTCCCCATCACCATCAACAGTATAGAAGACTGGACTATAGAACTCGCCATGGTAGGTCCTGGCAAAAGCCCAATTCCTCCTTTCTACTCCAATATCCACAGATTTACCATGACAATCTGCATTTCAATCTGTCAGTGTTGTCCTTTGTCTCTGTGTATATCAAACAACAAAAGAAGAAAAATTTCTTGGTCATCCTTGTTACTTGGATTTTTATCCACAATATTACACACGTACAAGCACACATACAATTTTACTTGCAAAAAGGGCTAAAATAGTCAAGATAGGACATCAACCAACTTTAGGGGGCTTTTCAAGCCAATATAAAAAATATAGTGATTCTAAGAAGAAATAAATTGGAAAAAGTATTCCAATAGCTTGTTAACCACTGGCTTCTTAATATTAAGAACTAGAATAGTTATTTTATATAACCCATTTTAATGGTCTTGCAAAAGCATTCCTCTTCATAGCATGCTTTTCTTAGGGTGAATTTAAAACCTAGGTAACATGTACCAGAACATGTATCATAGAATCCTGAGCATGAATAATTTTCCAGATTAATTTTGCATATATGCAAGTTCTTAAACCACAAAGTAGAAAAATTTCTTTTCCTTGTAACAAGCCATATAAATATTATAAAATTTCCTTTACTGAAGTTATATTCTTTCTCCCTGAAAAAAAATTAAGTCAATGGATGACTATCAGCTCTATGGAATAAAGGAAAAAATGTTTTTCCACATATGTACCCAAGAGTTCAGTTCCTATTATGGATTGTATTACAGAAAAATAAATGACAAAATCTCAGCTTGGAAGTCAAGATTTCAGGGAAATTATTGATGCAGTAAAAATAACAAAATGTAATCTGTTAATTTTAATTTGAATGCACTTTTACTGCAGTCTCCAGAAAAAGAATGTTTAAATGTATTAAGCAATATAAGGGAAAAGTTAAATGTATTGAATAAAATCAATAGCTATAAAAATACATGATATTTCCACTTTTCAAACTGTTGTTTATTTGTTTGATTGCTATTTTTTTCTTTCAAGTATAATAAGGGTTAAGAGAGATGAGGGGGAACCATGACTGATTAATTAGTATTGATTAATGAAATTGGTGACTCAGAGTAAACTTTTATGGCTCTCCTCTTCCCTTCCTCCTTCCATTTAAGTAGTTTTATGTATTAATATTTGCAGTAAAATTAATTTTGATAAAATAATTTTTCTAATACAAAGTTTTAAACCTACTAGACAATGTTAGGAGGGAACTCTCTTTCCCTAATTCTTGTTTTCTTGAAGAGGGATTTTCCCTAAATACACTGCTGGCTCTGCCTCAACCCTAATTTTATACTGGAGTTATCTAGTCAATTGGAGTTACCGCATTCAAAATTGCACAACAAAATTGCCTGCAATTCTCAATAAGATGGAGTTAAGCTCTAAAAAGTCCATTGCCTGAGATTCCATTGCTTTACTCCTTTGTCCATCAGACTAGAGACCTGTATAAGTATGATGTCTTTAATTTATATAGGCTTCCTCAAGATCCAGTTTGGGATAGCCTCATTTGGTTGGTTCATCTGTCTTCATGAAAAGCTGTATAAAGTGGTTTTATTTGTAATAAATGTGATACTTTTGGCCTCCATGTTTGTTTTATTTTTTTAATTAATCATAGTCTGGTTTGAAAATTATGATAAGGACTGCCTCAGAGATCCCATTTGATTAGATAACCTTTTAGGGTTTTCTCATCTATGAGAGGAGGAAAAACAAGATAGAGATTGATTACTAGTTGTCATAGTCTATCCTGTGTGATTTTCATATACCATCTATTGTAATTCCTCTACAATGTAATTCCTCTACAATCTCCTATGTTTGCTACTCTTATGCTCATTTTTTTTGATGAGGAAACTGAGGGACAAAGATGCTCGTTACTTGCCCAAGGACATAGCTAGTAAATGGCAAACCAATACTCTAATTCATCTGGTCTGACTTTAAAGCTTACTCTTTAAAAATATAAATTTATTTGACATCTAACATTACAAACATTACATAAAATGGTATGAAAAAATTAACAAGTGATTTTGGTACTAAAATAAAAATATCAAAGATTTAAAAGTAAACACACAATTTAATCATTGTCCATCCAAACTTACCTTAGAATCTCCTCTTTCTGATGTGTCCAGTACTTATAGACTATTATTTATCCTTTTGTAACTTTCTCCTTCCAGTTACAAACACATGCACTCAAAAATACGCATAGAGAGAATTTTTTTTTTATTTGTTTGCATAGTATACTCATGATATGGCATCATGATCTACAAATTGCTACATGACTTTTGCTTTTTACTTGTATATATATCATACATTAAATTCTAATTTTAAACTAATTTATGCACATGAATTGCAATATATCATACATGCTTGACTATTAAGGTTTTACATGTCTCTTTAATTTACTTCCCTTTTCAGCCTCTTCTTTCTATACCACTGCCTACCACGACCCTAACACAAACACATCCATAAAGTAAAGACTGAGTGCACATATTTGAGTACTTTTCTACATGCTTACACAGTCACATAAAATTACATAGATTTAGAACATGAGTTTAGTCAAATCAGATTATGAGTACTCAACTTTGCCAAGAATTTCATTTACTGTTATTATTCCATCTTGAAAAACTTTTTTTTTCTTATTTACAAGGATTCTTAAGGATTTAATTTGCCTCACAAACAGAAGGGCACCATTATATGGGAGTGCTCACTTAATCATAGTTTTATAGTTAATGTGTTTTGTGGCAAGTACTCTACTTGAGACTTCATGGTTTGTGAATTCATAGCATTGAAAATATAGTACAAAATGCATCCCATGATGTCGTTTCTTTTGGCGGTAATCGTATCATTTGCATTGTTTTTACGGTTTTCTTTAATCTCCACTCTTCGTTATATGTTGAATTACACAATTTATACACGCAGAAAATGTAGAACAGTTACAAAGAATTTTAAAGAGAAGAACTTAGCAGCCACGTAGAAAAATTAATCAATTTAAAGGATTATTCAGGTTTTCTCTTTTTAGTTTTGTACATTGAATTTTTTCAGTGATTTGTCCATTTCAAATGTGTCCACATGAAGTTGTTTATAAACATTCTCATTAACTTTTAAAATGTCTAAAGAATTTGAGCTCTTTCTTTTTAAAAAAATTCTTTGTCAGGGATTTATCAATTTTATTATTTTGTTCTAAGAACTATCCTTTAGCTTCTTGATCCTCTTCATTTCATGTTTCATAAATTTCTGCTCTTATCATAGTACTTTCTTCTCATTTTTTCAGTTTACTTTGTTGTCCTTTTTCTAATATATTCAGATAGATGCTTAGCACATTAGTGTTTGTATTTCTTCTTTTCTAGCATATGCATTTAAAAGTGAAAGTGTTCCTCTGTGTAATGTTTCAGTACATTGAACAAGTTTTGATTCATAGTATTTTATTGTCATTTATTTGAAATCTTTACTATTTTCTATTATAATGTCTGTTTTTGATAGGTAGCACAATTAGAAAACTACTCTCTAATAATATTTTTTTTTGCTATTGATTCCAATATAACTGAATTTTCATCAAAGAAAAATACTCTGTATCATTTCAATTCTTTGGCATTTTGACTTTCTTTATTGTCCAACATATGGTGTGGTTTTTTTCACAAATGTTTCTTGCATGCATGTCTTACACTAATGCTCCTTTGCTGTTTGGGTGGGTGGCATTCTATAAACGTCCAGGTAATAAAATATGTTGTTCAGTTTTCTATATCCTTACAATTGGTTGTCTACATATTTTACAAATATTTGGTAAAAATTTCCACCATTATTGTGAATTTGTCTCTCTCTTTTTAGTTTTTTTTCCTTCAAATTTTTGTTTCTATATTTTAAGTCCATATTATTAGTTGCAAACAAGTTTTTAATTATTATATTTTCCTGGTTAACTGAAAAATTATCATTCTGAAGTGATTCTTTTGATTTTAAGTAAAGATTGTGCCTCAAGGTCTATTTTGTTAAATGTGAACAAAGTTTCACCAGCTTTCTTTCTGTTACTCTTCAGCTACTTTTTCCATAACTTTACATTCAGGTTTTCCACACCTTTAGGCTTTATAATCTTTCTGGGTAAATAATATAAAGCTCCTGGTCTTGATGTTGCTGTTATTATTAATCGGTATTTCTCATGAGGCTATTGGCCCATCCTAGATATGCTGAGTAGACATGAAAATCATAGTAAGTGTTATTAACATGGTCTTTGCTGTTTTAGTACATCTGATTACCTGCCTACCTAGATTGAGCCCTAATATCCCTTTGGTTAAAACAAGGAGACATATTTAGATGGTTTCTAAAACTCAATAAAAATTTTAACAAGGGGTCATGGTTAATGTTTTAAAATTGCATATTTATTCATTATTTGGATTCGAATTATTGTACCTAGCAGAATAGATAAAGGAGAACACTCCTTTATGCAAGAAACAAAAGAGATTGAGTCCATAAGAAGTAGGAAGTCAAGCAAACATTCTTACTATGAAAACACAATTCCTTAGAAAATGAAACAAACTTTAGCTAGGGCACAGGACATTCCATAACACTTGCCATGAGGATTTGAACCAGCTTTATCTAAAATCTCAAAGGACAAGGTAAACTTAACTGATGTCTGGGCTAAGTTTTATCTAATTAATTTATTTAAATTAGAATTATTTTATTAATTTGCTTGAAATTCTCCCATCTCCCTGAATCTCACATTGCAAAACACTCTGGCAATTTATAGGATTGAATGGTTTAAAAATGGTGGTAGTATTATATAAAATGAGAACATCTGACTTATGAGCCTTCAACAGGTCAATGATCCTTTCAGGACATATTTATATTAAAATTTCCTTTTGTTCCCATTCATAAATGTCAAAAAATATATCTCACCTAATCTCATTTCAGAGCTGAACTGAAAAAGACTATGTTCCTCAATTAAAAGTTGCTGCAATAAAGATATAAAAGATTTAAAGCATTCTATAGAGTTAAAAAGATATATGCATAGAAAGAGTAAATTGTGAATGAAATAAAATATTTTATGTCTCATGAGAAGTATATATACTTTAGATTTAAAAATACTGAAGTACAATATATATGCAGAAAAGTGCACAAGTCATACGTTGCAGCCTGATGAATTTTGAGAGTGAGCACATCTAACTAGTCAATCCCTACACACAGAAATATGTGATTTTCATGTGGATTGCATTGACCCCATGAACCAATGTGGGAAGAAATGGCATCTTTACATTACAGAGTTCTCCGTTTCATGAACTTTGTATGTCTCTTTATTCAGTTCTTTAATTTTTTAGCAAAGTTGATTTTAGTCTTCCACAGAAGAATCTATCACATTGCTCATTGGATTTTTAAGGTATCTATTATTCTAAATGGTATTTTTCAAAATTTAATTTTCTAAGTTTAGACATGTATACAGAAATACAATCATCTTACTAGATAATTAACCTTGTTAATTTCAATTATTAATTCTAAGAAGGTATCTGTAGATTCTCTGTACTTCCTATGTACCATCACCTGTGTATAACAGTAGTTTCATTTTTTTCTTTTTTCTTGCTTTACTGAAATGAATATATAACCAATACTGTGTAATTTTTACCAATATTGAAGAAAGCTTGCAATATTCCAACAATTCAGTACAATGTTTGTATAGGTTTTTGATGCTATTTTTTATGTGATTAATGATGTTCTCTTCCATTCCATTATTTTCTTCACCGGAGTCTTTTTAACAATAAGCAAGGATCTTCTAATTGTGTGGTGGGAAGATGGCATTTCAAAGAGATGGAAAAGTTTGTGTAAAATCACAAAGAATGAAATAACTTGAGAAACTACAAATAGTTTTTTGTAAGTAGCTCATAGCATGGATATTGGGGAAATTGAAAAAGAAGAGATTGAGCAGAAAGGCAGGCACAAGATCATAAAATACTTTGGAGGCCGTATCAGGTGCTCCAAAGGTAGTGGAAAGAACAGGCTTGGTTTTGAGCTACAGGAACAAGTGATTAGGTTTCCATTGTACAAGCAAGATAATTTATTTATACTATTTCCAGACACAGTCCACAATCTGGGTTTCCATAATTCTGCAACCTTTCCAAACCATGAGAATATAAGCATCTGCCCACTGGAATTACATGGTTTACTTTAAAAAGCAAGCCTTCAATAGCATATTAATTTCATTAAGGATGTAAAATTGTTGCACATATCCTTCATCACTGTATCCATAGTACTAGCCCATACCTGGCACAGTACTGGTGCCTGAGTAAACATTTAAGAATGAATGATAAATGAACATAAAAAAGAGAAAATAAATCATAATCTATGTTTTTCACTCCTCTCTCTAAATCTGATATACACACTTTTTTCTAGACAAACAGTCCAAGTCAGACTATACCCTCAATTGTTATTTCACCAAGGTCATTGAGGCTCATATCATATATTCATTCATATTTGTAACAAATAAAATATTTCCAAACACTTCTTGCTTCCCAATATATATCTACACATATAAAATAAAATTCATATTAGGATTGTTCCAGCCCCATCCAGAAGAGATGTTCTAGATCCTTTTACAATTTTAAATAGGTGTAATTTTTATTGCACAATCCACACATTATTTTACTTCTCAATGATTTCTTATCCTTTTTATCCCACAATTCCTATTATGCTGATTTTAGCAAAACAGATTGGATGTTAGACAGAGGAATTCTTAGTCAATATTCTTTCTTAACTGCTCTATGTAACTTGATCTGTTCTAACCACTACTGCCATTGTTCTCTGTGAATTATTTATCTAATTATTAGTAGAAATCAATTACAATATTTAATTCCACCCCAGATATCGCCAATGCTAGGAAAACTATGCTATTGATTATACATTCATGATATGTCTATATCTGTCTATACCTATAGAGATATAAAATCAGTACTCTGAATTTCAGCATATGTGTTTGCTTGCCTTGTTCATTACCCACCCTGATAACATAAATGTAAATCATAGAATTTTAAATCTAGAAGAAATGTGCTCATCTGAGGAGGAAATTGAGGTACAGAGGGTTGGACGGATACAGCGGCTCTTTCCTGGAGTAAGACTTGAGCTGTAACAACCCCTGAGCCAAGGCTCTTTGTCTGTTTCAGCTTGTGAAAGGCCAGGGATATACTCTCCACTGATGTGAAAGAGATAGCAAGTTAAAATTCTGATAATCTAAAAACATAAAGTATTTTTAGAAGAAGCTAAATGTATTACCTAGTCTCATAAATCACTTATCTAGAACCAGCATTAAAAAGGAACACTGAATGGAACTTTTTAAAGGACTTCAAACTGATTTGTGCCAAAAAAACTTTTCAGCTCTTCTAATTCACTCACTCACCTTAATTTCTGTTAAACTCTGGATATTCTTCCATTTATTCATTTAACAACACATATGTGTGGAGATACATTTATGGATGCAATCTTTTGTTCCTTGGATAGTTTTAAGCTAATGCAGTAAATGAAATATGCATATAAATAACATGAATGCAAGCCATGCTATTTTAGATGCTTGAATATGGCACATAAAAAGTGAAAATGGAATCCAAAGATAATGACAAAATAAAACAATCAAGAATGGCTTCACAGAAGAGAAAGCTTTTCAGTTGGTCATTTAATTGCTCAAACATGCAGCAAGAAAGAAGGACATAAGCAGAAAGAGCAGAGTAACATCAAGTCATATTGGTAAAAATGTACCAGCATGAACAAATTCCTGGGTCCCACTCCCAGAGTTTTTGATTCAATATGTCTGGGGTGGGGCTTTAGAATTTGCATATCTAACAAGTACCCATTTGATGATGATGCTACTGGTCCAAGGACAACATTTAGAACTTCTGCTCCCACCTAAAGTAGTCTTTCCTTGCTGAAGAAATCACAGATATAAGCTTAATGGCTCTCTCCCAGCCCTAGTCTACATCCCAACCCCCGACTCCCCCTTCCTCCATCTCCTTTTCTATTGTGCATAGATATTTCAGTCTGTTTCCATTCAGCAGCCCCAGGGAGATGTTAAGTCTAATGAAGAGGCCCTACCATAACTTGAACCTGGGAACCAAGAATAAGCATCCCCAAATGCTTATCAAGATGGGAACTCACTGTGGCAGTGCCCCCTCTCCCTGGTTCATATAAATACCCCCCACATTCGGACAGCATAGCTTTGTCTCTCTTCTCTGACAAAAGTGGAATCTTCACCAACCCTGACAAAGCAGTTGCCCTTCCCGGGACACTGGCCGTGATGAGATTTCTTCCCTTGCTCTTTTGGACTTGTTGTTCTTTTTAAGTAATAAGTCAGTCATTTGCTATAAGTTTCTGTTGTACTTGACCTGTGTTCCCATGATGCTCCACACAGCAACTGGATCCACATTCCCCTTGTGCAGGCAGAATGCTGCCAGCATCCTGGGATTAACTCTAATTAATGTTATCTGGACCACATGCCCATCCTGAAGCAATCATGGTAGCCTGGATTCTCCAACTGACCTGGATCATGTGTCCACCCCTGTATCTGGCAGCAAGTTCACATGTACTGAGAGAAGTAAGCCTCCAGAAAGGATATTTTATATTTTATATAAAGAGGAAGTGAGGGACGATGCCAGGCAAACACAAAGAGCAAATATATACTACCATACTCTAATGGAGATAGTCATATCTCAATTCTATGGTTTGGAAAGTAGGAAGGGTACGGAGATCAGGAAAAGTTGACAGAAGAAAGAGAGGGACCAGAATATGCAAAACCTCAAAAATAAAAGCAATCAAGGTGAGGTATGAGATATATCATTGTAAGGATTAGATTCAATTATCATTTAAATTAGTCAGAATGACAGGTGAAACCAGGAATTATTCTATACAAACCGGGATATATGGTTACCCTAATCATGGATTTGGAAGGGAAGGGTGGACAGAATGAAAACTGAAGACTTTGCTGGAACCTGATCATGGAGAAAATTTATTATTTTGCAAAGCAATTTGCATTTCAGGTTCTGGGCAAAAAAGATTGTCACCATTATATTTATTTTAGATATCTGGTTAGTGAAGTGAGGAGATTCTTGCTAATATGCATGTCAGACAGTAGTCTTTGATGCAATCTAGAGGACACCTGACTATGTTTAACTCCTGAGGTGACCTTGATTTCTGAATTCAGATTTAAAGCTGTCCTTAATTATATTTTAGTGGTATCTCTGAGGCTCACCAAAATTGGAGATTATGAATAGGTTGACAGGACATTTTGAGCAATTTTGATAATTTATAACGTTTTTATAATTAATTAGCATAAGCATATTTTATAAGAATAATTAATTTAATTAATAAATTGAATCCTGAGGAACTAAGTGAAAAATGTTTAGAATCGCTTAATGACTACACACACCTGTTTCTGTCATGATTAATTCTATTTGTCTTATGCACTATTTGGTTATTATATGCACACCTTATGGTACCCTAGATCTCATGTTTAACGATATTTTAATTTAGTAATATAGTATATTGCGTGCATATTAATGCATGCTGTCACAACATTTACTGAGTCATTAATATACACACACCATTAATAATAGCTTCACGGGGGTGGGGGGGAGCACGGACTTAGTAAAAAAATAAAATAAAAATAATAATAACTTTACATAATTGGAATGTCACTGAAATGTATCATTTTGACTTTAAAATGTAATAATATTAATCATAAATTTAAAAGTATATAAATTTTCAGAACATTTCAATTTTTAAAATAGCACAGGGTTTAGAGGAAACTACAGCTATTTATTTGCAAATTGCTTCCTGTAAATGATATTTGTTTAATATCAGTACATCCCACAACACAAAGCTCTCACTTTGTATTCTATGTGAATGGAAACCATACATTTGTGCAAAATATTTGGTTCCGAATTACGTTCACAATTTTCCAAAAGATATGGATCATCAGGTGGATACAGTATTCTTGGATTTGAAATTCTCCTGGGCACTATTACAACAAAGTTTTCTTAAAACAAGATGTATATATATATTTCTTAATCTAGAATACATTTCTTCTTTGACAGGAATGCTTTCTGCTAGTCTATATGGAGACTGCTCTAAGAATCCTCAGTGTGGATCTGGATTCCGTCACATGCATTCTTTTTCAGAAAGACCTTTACTAAAATCCTCAGATGACTGCATTGTCCACGGCTCCACAGTCTCCCCATGAAACTGAGATAAAGTGGCTTACTTTATAACATTAACTTAAGGAGGTTTAGAGTGGTATATAGATTTTTTTTTTTTTAATTTCTTGGGGCACAACAGTCAGCTCTAATACACCAGCAACATATGTAGAGCCTTTCAGAAATTTCCCACTAACAAAAACTGCTTGTGGAGAGAAAGAAATATTAAAGCTCAATTGAAGTTTCAGCTTGTGAAAACTCAGTGTCCAAACAAAGATAAACTGATTTCCAAATAAACCAACCATCTGAGATGCATTTTCACACCTTTAGTGCTATTGGAAATGCATAATTTAAGAACAAGTGGGGAAAGCAAAGGAATAATTCTCAAAGCAGACACGCTATCTTGTAAACTTGCCCTTGTGAAAAGCTGCCCGCGAGCATATTTAAGTAAGGGTTTATTATTCTGTTTTCTGTGTGTATGAGGTATGATTATACATCTGGGGAATGAGTTATGAAATGGAAAAATTTCCCTAGCCTGAGACTATAGACAGAGTTGTTCTGGCGTTGCCTTGGCTCTATGACAACATTTTAAAATCCTGCTTAGTACAGATAGACGTTGAGTCTTAATTTCTCTCAAAGAAGAAGATAAAAAAGTATCCTAGTTTGTATACCTTGCCTGTTTGATTTTATAATTCTGACCAAGAAATCACAACGGCAACTTATATATTTAATTTCACAATAGTTTTCAAATATCCTTTCTTAATTTAATTTTTATTTGCTTGTACATGTTATTCAATATTTAGCCAAACAAACTATGTGAATATTTGTATCATTGTCCAAAAGACAAAGATGAATAACAAATAACTACTGTAACTTTTTACTTGCCCCCAGGTTGCTGATTGTGTGGACAGAAGGGGTTAAAAATGTGATTTAAAAAAAATAATACTGCATCAATTATTTGGAGATGATTTTTTTCAGTTGTAAACATTTTACAGTGTAATTTCCTAAAACATGAGGCATTTTTGTGACAAGGTGCTATAAATGGAAAAATGAGAAAATTTCATCATAAATCTACCAACATTCTACTGTTACTATTTCATCATGTCTATGGAAAAGAAAAATTTGCATGTACTGAAATATGAAGACAGAAGCTTGAAATAGCTCTTAAAAGTGGATTGGTTTTTCTGATTTCTATAGTTTCTAAAATGCATATGCAATTCTATTTTGTTTTATTAGATGTGTTTTTCAAAAAATTGCTTAAACAAAGATTAATTTTCAGTTTGCTAAAACTGGCTAACTTCCCTTCTCTACTTGTAATGCTGCTTGTTTGATTTCTAGAAAATGATTCTTCATGAATATATATATTTATTGAGACATGTTAGTTTAAATGGAACTAAACAGAAAATGAAAATTTAGTTAAAAAACAATTTAATAGAGAAATGATGAAAATAGCTTTATCATGCGATCCTCGCCATTCAGTATTTCATATCAGGCATACCAAAATATTGTGATGTTTGGAAATTTTTAAAATAATTTGGAGTTATAAATAATAGGCCCTTTGATAGGAAAATTTATATTTCTATAGCATTTATTCAAACTAAGGAAACCAGAAAAATTTAATTTCTTAAAGCTAGGAGCAAATTTGCAAACAAAAATAAATATTTTATTGAATGCCATAGTTGTAGTAATGTTTAAATACAGTATGATTAACAAATTGAGTAATTTATTATTTTATTTGAGATAAATTTTCATAGTAATTTAACCTAGTTTTATTGATCTTACTTTATATAATTCTTAAAGCTGTGATTTAACAAAATCTTTTCAAATGTATTTTCCTTAACCACTAGAAAATATACTAACCTAAATAACTCTATATTGACATTTTCTTTGGTTATAATTGCTCCATAAATTATTAGATTCCTAAATTTGAAATATAGGGCATTGAATTTCTTAGGCTCACACGTTAAGAAAGTGAAAGTTTTCTTTCCCTAGACAGTTTTGAGGATAGAGAAATTGTGTAAAACTCTTTCTCTGTGGCTGGTTTATCACTAACAGTTACTTCTTTATTAGTTATATAAGCAGAGTTTAAAAAAAAAATTACATGGACTTAAAATATAGTACATTTTGCATAGAAAAAGATGTTCTGATATTTACATTATATTAAGTGGTAAAACATCTCTCCTATTCTTTTTCTTTGCTTTTCTTTTTCTTTTTGTGTTTGTCCCTTTTCTTACTTGTATTTGTAATACTAGTCATGTGGAGGTTTTGAGAAATGCAGGTGATGGTGAACTATTTCATTCTTAAAATCAAGAAGGAGGGAATTCCTAGTTGTTTCTCAGTCATTGGTAATAAACATAGGAAGTACTTCAGCTTTTAGGGGCAGAGTGATGAGATCTGCCTGCAGGATGACTTGGGAATCGTCAGAGGAACAGGTCAGGAAAGGGCATGAGGTCATTTAAGTCAAGGTTCATTTGCATAACTTGTGAAGAAATATGGTCTTGATATACCGTAAAGGCACCTGTTTTTGTTTTTTTGAGATAGCTATTTAAAAAAAATAAAATAACAGAAAAGGCAGCTCAATAAGTTATGGAAGCATTACTCCTAAAAAGTTCTGTCCAGGCATTTTCATTTCATTTAATTCTATGACTACCTCAATTGTTCCTGTAGTGTTGAGAAAAATACACAGATGAACACAGATTAAATTACCTATTTTCAAAAATATAGCAATCCAATATTGTGAGGTATACCTAAATAATGATAAATAATTTGGGGTTGTTCTCACTACTTTTAAAATGTAAAATCTCAACTTCAAAAATTTTAATGTATTGGATACTTCTGTGGGTTTTGAGTTTATGTTTCTTTTTAGCGCACTGAAAATCATTTAGATGTATTCAGTATGTGTGTTTATCTATAATATTGTTCATAATAAAGACTATTTTTGCTTCTTTCCTTTTCTAAAAGATATTGAGGAATAGCAAATTATTTTTTAAATGTATGTGCTTTCATATATAAAAACATTAATATCTTTGTTTAACAAGCCCTTAAAATTGTCACTGTATCCAAACATATCTCTAGATTTGACAATATTATTCACTGTCCAGTTCTGTCAGCTCAAACCTCTGCAGTCTAAATCATGTCTTAGGTTCAAAATATTAGCATGAGAAATGGAGATGAGTACATATAAGAGTAGTGACTGGCTACATCAAAAAAGAATCTTGATGATTCTGCCCATCCATTATTATAAGGAATTCAGACTAAGGAGATTATTCTATTACTGAACAATTCATTTTTTTAACATTGTTATGATTTAGGAATATTTATTTTTCCTGTGGCAAAATGAAAGCAACAACATAGTCAATGCATGAATTCAACAACTTGGATATTTATTTCCAATGAGAGGGATGCCTGTCTGAGGAAATTAAGCACAATATAGTGGGTTTAAGGTGTGAAAGCTAAATAGGCTCCATTCAGGTCCAGAAGACACTGAGTTGTTGATATGCAATTTTCTGCCTCTCTATTCAATTCTCTTCTTTTCCTGTTTGGACTCAGTAAACCATCAGTAATTGGATCTAATTGAAGATGCTATGAAGCCAGCACACATCATCAAATTTTTCTTTCTTTCCTCAAGTTGTTGAAATAACTAAAGATGCCTGCCTGCCTTCCATCCTTCCTCCCTTCCTTCCTTTCTTCCTTCCTTCCTTCCTCCCTTCCTTCCTTCTTCTTTCAAATCTATTAATTCCTATTATTTTTATTTCATGGTAGGTTGATTAGCTTTTTAAAAATATACTTCCTGTTTCATAACTTTTATGATGCCTTAGAGAAGGAGTTTTAACCCCAAAAGGTCATGTAAGAGATTCTATTTGATATAGCTCCTGAAATCATAAGTTGGCTTAGAAAACCAAACTAACAATGTAATAATACTAGGAATAAAGAAGTCACCAATTTTCCAGGTGGATTTGAGATAGCTATATTCCAGCATATCTATGAAAAACATATCAATGGCAATGACATACTGAGATAAATTATTAGGGAAATTGACTGAAGCTCTTTACTGGAGTCTGTTCACCCTAATGAGCCTACAGTAGCATATAGCTTAGGTGTTACTAATTATACAACACTTCTTTATATTGACCTGAAAGAGAAAGTAGTGATCTAGGTGTGCTGGCTAAATTATAATCAAAATGTTATCTATTTCTAATAAGCTAAAGTGGGCATTAAAGACTAATCATTTAAATTTCAAGCAAGATTATAGATTGAGTTTTAAAAAACATTTTTGTAAAACACTCACTGGTATTTCCCCTTAAACAATTTGACATTTTAAAAGTTTATTTTAAAATGTATTGGAAATTAAATTATGTAAATATATGTATATATTCATACATTTATGCACACAAACTACTCTAGCAAAGATGAAAGCCTTGGAATATAAGAAAGCTTTTCTAAAACATAGGAAATAGTCTGAAAGTTTTATAAACATGGAGAATTAAGTTAAAACCCAAAGACTCTGGGTAGTTTGTAGGTCATTTATCAATTACATATGTAAACTTAGATTTAAAAAAAAAACAGATCTTCTCAATCAGCTTCTGATTCTAGTTAAAAACTAAATGCATGTAGCATTTAGCATTGCGAAATCAGAAATGAAGCAGTGCTGATTTAATTTAGCTTATCCCATTAGGTGTTAAAACTTCTTTTACTTTTGTTGTCTGATTATCGACTTTGTCAAAATATGTAGTGGTCAGTATACTTTTTGTGTAGTTTTTGGTGATGTGTACTTCCTACCTCCCTCACTGTGTTTACAATGAATGCACTGTTTGTATGCAGCAAGAGACCATCAGAATCTCCAAACTTAATGGAGTTTAGTCTAGAATTGCTTGCTGTAAACAAAGATGAGAAAAGGACACTTGTTTTACGAAGGAATGTAGTCAACTGTCTGAGGTTTTGGTTTGTGAACTTAGCACGTTTTTGCAAATGAATTTCAATTTTGTGAAACAAGCTGTATGTAAAACAAGCTGCATATATCCTATATGTGAGAGAGTTTTGTTACCTAAGGCATAAAACTAATTGTGAAATATCATAAATATATTTGCGTTTACAGTAACATTAAATGATATAGGAAATCTAATTAAACTGTATAGTGGTGATGGTGGAAGTTTTACTTAACTCCACACTTTGTTTACAAAGGAATTTTGATGTCCGAAATAGAATAATAAGACATGACATACCTGCCCTCTAGGGGAAAGAAAAGACCCACATCCAGCAAATAAGGTACAAGGCCAGATTGAATGGCAAAGGGAGTGCCAAAAAATTTTCATGGACAAATGAAGGAGGTGGAAATTTAGAGAATAAGGAGCTCAAGTCAGGGACATTTTTATGCAAGTGTTGTTACATAAGGTTGAAGCATTTTATATGAATCACGCAGAAATAGGAATGCCCAGATACAGGAATATATTTGGAATAGTAAGGACTCCAGATCCGAGGGACTTTTTATGGAACTGTGCCTAGGAATGAATACAGGGAAAAATATATTGGATGGACATTCTGGGAGTTTGAGCTTTCTACTAAAGCAATGGGAGGACACTGAATACTTTCAAGATTAACTACCACTTTTTGGAAATTCACTGTTTTTCAGGCATTGTGCTACGCAATTTACACATATTATCTCTTGTTTTGTTTTGTTTTGTTTTGCAACAACTCTTTAGGGTAGATAGTATTATTTTCATTTTAAGGATGAAAAAGCTATATTTAAAGAGAGAAATTTTTCACTTTCTCAAAGTGATTCACTGTGGTAGAGAAATAAAATGAAAAGCATATATTCTGTGTTTGGAGGTTGGTTAGATTAAATTATTTTCATCACTGTTTTCCTCTCTTAATCACTGATTTGCATTGCAGTAAATGTATCAGTTCTATAAACTGGATGTCAAATGAATTTGCTGAAAAGGTTGTGTTCTTTCTTCTATGCCAGAGCTAATAAGTTTGTCATCAAGAAAGTGACAGATTAAAAGCCCTCTAATATCACTGTGTAAGATGTTTTCAAGACAATAGAAATTGTGGAGTTGAGATGCTGATTGGCCAGGGTCACATAGTTAAACAATGGCTGGTGTTTTAACTGCTTCCTCCCGCAAACAATCTTTAATTATAAGGTGCTATCAGTCTCTGTGAAATGACTGGCACCAGGGTGGGATATACTTGACACAGCACTGCTTTTCTGGTGCTACAAAGCAGTCGTTTTTATTTTTCTGGTCTTTCCTTGTTACTCAGTATAGAGACAAAAAACTAAACTTGAAAAATCCAACACACTAGATAAAAGCATTACAGTTTCTATTTCCAACTTCCCTGAGATTTTCAAAATATTCAGCTTAATTTCTAAAGTCATTCTGACAGTTTATTCATGTAGAGCCACTTCTGCTAGACACTGCTAAAGGCAGCTGGAAAAAATTATTGGACAATTAAAAATGGGATTTAATCCTTTTTCCATCACAAACTGCATTGCTAAAGGACTGAGGAAAACCCTGTAATATTTTTTAAAGCCCTATTTTTGTCAATTAGCATGAAGTGTGAAATTTCACTGACTTTCTACTTTACGTCATAAGTAACTCATCTTTTAGATTTGTCTTACATGTTTTCTAAATATTAATAACTGCATTTTTCTATTTTCCTCCAATATCAGGAATACAAATTTGAATGACATATGTACTTTCCTTAAATACTCTGGTCTTACTTTCTAGACTGCTATGACAAATACAACACAATAGGTTAGTTTAAACAATGGGATTTTTCTCACTGTTTCTGAGGCTGGAAATCCCTTTCCCATTACATGGCAATGTCCTCTCCTTCTCCTTCTGTGTTCCCACTGACTTCCTGCTTCTGATTCCTCCCCATTGCTTTTCGTTACTATTTCTGAATTACTTCTGATTATAAGGCTCTAGTAATGCAGATTGAACCCAAACTTCATTCAGTTGGGTCACACCTTAACTAAAAATAGCATCTTCAAAAGATTCTATCTTAAATGGGTTCACACACACAGGAATGTGGATTAAGGCGAAGAACATGTCTGAAATTTGTGGTACATAACTCAAGCCACCACACTCTTATCTTTGAGAGGAGGATAGCAGGTAGCAGAATTGACTTAGCAAACAGCTATTATGATGGCTGCATCTTACCACAGAGAAAAGCTAATATTTGGAGACACTAAGATTCTGGCACTCTCTTAAAGGTAAAAGGGTTATGAGGATATCACTGACTTTCTATGTCCTGACATTTGAATATGAAGTAGAGGTGATTTATGAGTTAAGTAGGAAGTAAATACATATACTGTAGGGCTCAAGGTTACACAGATTTTACATGTCAGAACCAAGGCTAGTACTAACTTCTGAATTTTCTTATATAATGCAATATTCGTTATGCCATCTGCCTATCTAAAACTTGATCACCTTCTCAACATGCAAAATAAAGGGAAGGATGGGGGAGTCTCACATAGGGTACCCTGTATTTCAATTTCAGTGGTGTTTTGGAATGTAATACTCTTAGCTCTGCCCTTAACTCTCACTGGAAGTTCACTTTTTATAAGATCCAGTTTATTAAACTTAGGATGAAAAGAAAAAAGAATAAGTTATCTCTCTGTCATTTACAATTACATTTAAAACAGTGCTGAGTTCATATAAATGTTTTATTATAATTTTTTATTGTTTAGTGAGTTTAGATTATATATATATATATATATATATATATATATATATATATACACACACACCGCATGTTTTTCAGACTATATTAAAATTCATACCTTGCCCTCAGCTCTGATATCATGTTTGCATGTGTTATGGGTGATATAGACATTTAATTGGGATTAAGTAAAATGAATATTGAAATAAATATTGATTTTAAACAAAGCACTAAAGATTTTGTTTGCATGGAAGAAAGAGGAATAAATATATGGCTAGGTTACTAATAATGTTTCAGGCACCTAGTCTTTGCAAAGTCTGTTCTTACACAGGAAAACAAGATAAGGCCCTCCCATTCAAGAGGAGGTTGACAAATAAATAAGGACTATACAATGAACCAATTGTCCAAATAAATTACTGGGTAATGTGCTGTTGAAGTAAAGTGATGGAAATTCTAAATTCTCTTCCCATAAGGTGGAGTAGGGGTTTCAGTACTGAGGAGGTGACCTGTCAGCTTTTCAGGTGTTAATATTGCATTCTCAAAAACAAAAACAAAAACATATCATATTGTCTAGTGTTTTAGTTTGCTAAAGTCTGCCAATGCAATATACCAGAAATCAGCTGGCTTCTACAATGAAATTTATTAACTTACAAGCTTACAGTTGCTATGCTGGGAAAAATGTCTAAATCAAGACATTAGGTGAAGCTCTCTCCCCAAAGATTGGCTGCTAGCAATCCTGGGCTCCCATCATGTGGCAAGGCTGTGCTGGGCTCTGCTTTCTACTCCAGGCTCACTTTCTCCCCAAGCTCAATTGTGGGTGATCAGACACATAGCAGTGTCCTATCATCTTTCCCCTCCTCTCTGACCTTGTTGCTTCAGCTTCTTGCTCTCCATGGGACTTCTCTCTCAACCTCTCAAGCTTTTTTACTCAGCTTCTCAGGGATCTCTTTCCATGTCTCTGTGTTCTGCTGATTCTACCCTGTGGCCTCTGGGAGCTATCTCTCAGCTTCTCAGGGTTTTCCTCTATCTCTTTAGCTTTTTGTTCCCATATCAGCAACTTTTTATCCCTCCATTTATAAAGGATTCCAGTAAGAGGATTAAGACCCACTCTTAGTTATACCCTGCTGGAGCAATCTAATCAAATGGCCCTTAACTGATCTAATCTAATCAAAGGTTCAGTTTAAGAACATAATTTTCTGGAGGCCACAGAAGACTCAAATCAACACATATAGTCATTTATGTGGTCACAGGATTTGAGGGAAGCTGGTGAGGTTTTCATATGGCTGTGCAAAAATAAAGTGTGATAATTTATAAATTTTTTCACAAATTAAAATAACATTCATTTTTTCATGTAATGTTCAACATCACTAGCTATTAGGGAAATGGAAATGAAAACTGGAATGAGATACTTCACACTTGCTAGACTGGTTGCTATTTTTAAAAAAACCAGAGAACTACAAGTGTTGGAGAGGATGTAGAGAAATTAGAACACTCATTCACTGCTGGTGGGAATGTAGACTGGTGCAACCACAGTAGAGGACAATTTGGTGGTTCCTCAGGAAGCTAAGTAAAAATTGCCATATGCTCTGGCAATACCATTACTAGGTATATGCCCAGAAAAACTGAAAGCAGGGACATAAACTGATATATACATATCAAGGTTCAGAATGGAACTATTTACAATTGCCAAAAGATGGAAGCAATCCAAATGCCCATCAACAGATGAATGGGTAAACAAAATGTGGTATTTACATATGATGGAATATTATTCAGCTGTAAGAAGGAATGAAATACTGGCACATACAACAATATGATGAACCTCAAAGACCTTATGTTGAGTGAAGGAAGCCAGTCACTAAAGGACAAATATTGCATGATTTCACTGATATGAACTAAGGATATAGAGCAGACTCATGGAGGTAAAGTCTGGAAGATAAGTTACCAGGAGATAGAAGGGGAGCAGAGAGAGGTGAGAAGATGTTTGATTTGGGCAGAATTTATAATAAGGCTGGTTGTAACAGTTTGGTAAGGGACGGAGGTGATGCTGGTGCAACGATATGAGTGTAATTAAAAAGACTGAACTCTGAGTGTGAATGTGGTTGAAAGGGGAAGGTTTGGGCTGTCCACGATGATAGAAGGAAAGCCAGAGGATAAAATGGGCAACTGTACAACTCAGGGAAATCTGGGGTGGTAGAGGATTGTGGTTACAAATATAATTATAAGAATGTTCTTTCAGAATCTATAATAAAGCTATGGCACTCTTACAGGGTATTGATAGTGGGGTGATATATGGGGAAAATGTACCTACAGCGTACTTCTATGGAATTAGAATGCATTCATGTTGTCATAGGTATATTTTCTTGATAGATAAAGGCCCACACAGTAGCCAACAAAATATTAAACTCCCATCCTAGGGGTCCTGCTACTTTCTCAAATAAAATGGCAAAAATCTCTGGAATATATAGGCAGTGCCTAATAAAAGAAAACAGGCCAATATGCCAAGTTCTCAATCTTAATGCTTTTACTTATGAGCCTTATTCTTGTAAAAATGAAACTCAGCCTAATTATAATAAATTTTTAAGAGTTACTTTCTAAAAACCTCCTTGTTACTCAAATGTGGCCACTCTCTATGCCAAATTCAGCAAATAAACTCACTATCTTCTCCCCAACATGGGACATGACTCTCAGGGATGAGCCTCCCTGGCACCGAGGGATTATTGTCAAGTGCTAATCAGTGATGCATTTGGAAAAAACCTTGACCAAGAAGGGGAAACATTAACTTGAAGGAAAAAAAAAGAGTTTTTATGACTAAAAAAGAGTTTTCAAAGTGAGTCAGGAGGTTATTCTGGAGTGTATGCTTATGCGGGACTCAGTTTGATTTCACTACATGCCACAGTAAACAAAGCCCCAAACAAATGTGTTCCCAAGGGCTCTTGGGATGTCTGGGCACTATAGGAAATGTGCACAACATAGCCTCATGAAATCAACATCCCCTTGGCAGGCCCTATTTGGGAATATATGATAATCTAATTCCCCAATATAACATAGTTATACTCGTTTATAATTACCTTAGACATGATTCTTCTACTCCTTTTATTTTAACCTATAATTATCACTGCACCTATTAAATATGTCTCAGAACTTAAATCTTTGGACTGTTTATATGTTAGTTGAGTCCTGAATCCCAGCAGAATTGTGGCCAACTCCTACTCTCCACTTATTCAGACTTGCCCTGAACAACTAACACAATTATTATGATGGACAAGTCCTATCTCCCCCAAAAAAGATGAGTGTGTACAACTGCAAGCAAAACAGTTCCTTCCATCTGCCCCATAAAAACTAAGCCCCTTCTCAACCTGAAGCATTCAGAGCAGACATCATCCCAAATCCCTCAAGTCTGAGCAAGCATAAGGAGGGAGTCTAACCATGGTCTAACCATGGACCAAAGCAGATTTATTGTTATTGTAGTTATTATCATGTGGTGATGGAAGAACTTGTAACATTGATATAAAGATAGTGGTTACCAGGGCTCGGAGAAAGGGGGAGGGATGAACAGATGGAAAACAGGACATTTATAGGGTATTGGAATTATTTTGTATGATTCTGCAATGATGAATGCATAACATTGTATGTTTGCAAAGCCTATAAAACTACAGCATAAGGTGTAAATCATAATGTGAACTATAGACCTTGGTTAGTAGCTTCAATATTGGTTCATCAATTGTAAGAAATGTACCATATTAATTTATGATGCTAATATAGGGGAAAATGTGTGTTTGGGTGGGGGAGTTATATGGGAATCTCCTATACTTATGATGTAATTTTTCTGTAATCTAAAATTTCTCTAAAAATAAAATTTATTATTAGAAAAATAACATCCACATAACTACCATATAGTTTCATCCTCAAGCATCTTTCTGAATTGCTATTCTCTTAAGAGATCATGTATCTGAGATTGAGAGGAGTTAAGTGACTAATCCAAGCATACTCATCTAACACAGCTTAATCCCCTACTTCTCATTATTCTGAGTGAATATTTGGAACAAATAAGAGTTTCAGAGTAAATTAAATTGTAACACATTTAGGCACATTATTATAAGAAAAAATTACCTATACAGGATGGGGATGGGGTTAATGAAATTTCACATAGTCCAAGAAATGTGTACTATATATGTAGTTCCTTTAAACCAGGGGTTCTTAATCTTTTTTGTTCCATGGACCACTTTGCCAGTCAGGTGAAAACCACAGACCCCTTACTAAGTCCACACCATAGTCTGTATTATTTAATAAATACATCACACCCTTACCATCAAGTTCCCACAAGAATAATGCTTTTTTAAAAATTTCAATTCAAGCTCATGGAACCCTTGTTAAGAATCCCTGCTTTAAACTCACTAAACAAAATTTTAAAAATTTGAAATAAGATACTTATTTAAGTTCAGTGCTATTTTAAAACATTATTGCAAATGGCAGAGAGATTATTTATTCTTTTTTTCCTGTGTTTCATACCATGTTTTATTAACTGGATCTAGAAAGTGAAATGTGCCATGAGAGTTAAGGGTAGAGCTAAGAGTATTACATTCCAAAGCACTGTCACTGAGATGAAAATACAGGGTATTTGAGAATCCCTTCTCCTTCCCTTCATCTTGCATGTGGAGGAGAAGATCCAATAGTAGCTAGGCAGGCACCAAATGAATATTGTATTATATAAAAAAATTCAGAAGTTAGCTCCAGCCTTGGATCTTGAATAAATTGTCTCTGAATCACATTGCCCTCATCTATGAAATAAAATAATTAGACTAGTACAGGTTAACACCCTTTTTAACGTTAACTTTAGCTTTATATAAAGCTGTAGAGGGATTTTGACATCCATTGAGAAGTAATGGGGTAAATTCACCAAAATAAAGTGTCAGAAAGAGATAGATGAAAAGAGATATTAGTGGATCAACCTGAAGGAATTTCTGTGCAAGCAATTTCAAAAGGTGTGGAAAAAATGAAAATACTAAAAAAACAATAATGGCTCCTTTATTGTATTGAAACAGAGTAAAAAAAGGTATTTTTCATTTATACTTAAAAAGCTGAGGAAAGAAGAGAAAGGGAAGAAAGCTAGAATGAAAAAGAAACTTATATTGGGAAATTAAATTGTTTTTATCAAAATCTATTTAAAATTTGGAGAAAATGTTTTAATTGCTAGAAAGAAACTAAAGATATAAAGAAATGATGCATGGATGTAGCAAGGAAGCATTCGGGAAACAGAGTCTCAATCTGAGGCTAAAGGAAAAAAATGAAGCGATGAAGGATGTCTCAAAAATCACTTTTTAGCAAATGTACAAAGAATTGACACAACACTAAAAGATATGCATTTTAATTTATTACTTTGGTAATACTGCATATGTAAATGTGAGCTCAAATCACCTGATACTGGTGAAATGCATTTTATAGTGAGAAAAGATTTGGCTAACCATTGAAGACTACAAAATGACTACAAGAACATAGGGAATGGAATGATTGGACCTGCTTATGTGGATAGAAATTAATGTTTGGAGGAAGAAACAAGTCAGGAAGCGACTCCTAGGGGATGGGGGACATGGGCAGAGTATTGTATATTCATTACTCTACGTTACTCTCATAACAAGGTCTGTTATAGAATCATTATATTTTGGAAGAGAGATGACTGAAAATAACGTTGTTTTCTGGAAATCAAGCCTTATATTAGACTATATGTATCCCAAAGAGGGACAAATACAGAATTAACAAATGAGATAATTAATTTATATGACAAATTTAGTGGGTGGAGTTAAATAGTTTACATTTTAAGTAAGTAGGAGTTCTCCTGGAAAGTGCCAACTCTTTTCTTTCGGGTCCTCCATTCAGCCTTCCTTGACCTGCCCAAGTCTGGTGTTGGTGCCCAACTATGCACATGTTCTGCCACAGCCCTTACATTTTTTTATCATAAATGCCTTTTTGTTTGCCTGTTTCCTCCACTCAGGAGGTAAACTCTTTGTGAATAAAGGCAGGGTTTATGCTGATCATTGTTTGACATTGCACCTAGCATCATTTTTGCCATAGAGTAAGCCAACATAATGAGCTGGTGGACTATGGTAGCAGAAATTAAGTTAGTTTGTTGGGAAAAAGAAATAGTAAAATCAAGAAATACTGCAAAAATTTAGAGTGAGAACAGCAGTGAGATATTGAAGAGCTAGGGTTCTAGCAAGAATGTAGTGATTTTTTAACCCAGATGCAACCCTAAATGTGTAATCAAGAGGCACAATCTTCATGTTTCTAAACCTCAGCATCTGAATTTTTAAAATGGAGACAATACCTGTCACATTGGGTTGTTGGGAGTTTGGAATGAAGTTAACACATGTGTATGCTATAGAGTAAATGCTCGAAATGTGTGAGCTATAATTACCTATACCTTCTGCTATAAATGCCGTTAAGAATAGAGAGAAAAACAGAAAGATCTTTCTGCAAAAATTGAGTATTAAAATAATATGCAATTATTGTGTTTCATGAAAAAAATATCATTAATGGTAATCAAAACTTGCATTACAAATTTCAGAGAATATGCTATCATAGAAATTGTATTCTTTTGAGATTGTAACATGAGTACTCCAGTATTTGCAGTGCCTGATACATAATAAAATTCAATAAGAATCTGTCAAATATGCAGAACCCCTTCATTGCTATATTAGAACTGTACATAGTCCTGTACATTGGAAAGGAGAATTCCTTTACGTCTTTTTTTTTCCTTTTTCTAAGTAAAATTCATATCTTCTCTTTGAAGGTCATTTGATGAGTCACCTTGGTGGGAAGAAAATCGACTTAAAATTATAATATTCTGTTTTGGTCCATCAATGCAAGTTTCTACAGGGTGCAATTCCCTTCATGACTATGATAATTCCTCTTTTTGGAATATCAAGGATAACTTAAGCTGTGTGTATGTGTGTGTGCATGTGTGTGTGAATGTTGCAAAGAAGTAAACTCAGGAAGATTATGTCATTTGAAAGAAGAATAGATGCTTTGATATTTTTCCCCCCTAAGGATCAGGGTGTTGCCTTTTCTAATACCAGGTTTAGAAATCCTCCTGCAGCTGTATGGGTATACATCATATAATCACAGGGTACATAATGACAATGAGAAAAATGTGCTTCCAGCAAGAACATCAGAGATGGAAGAGAATTGTTTAACAATAGGTAAAGGGTGGTTACTATGGGCATTTATTGCAGTAGAAGTGTCTACAAAGTACAATTTATTTCTTCTATATCATACAATAAGTCCGTATTTTTGTGTTTGTGTTGTCATAAAGCTTAAGAGATCATCTACTTCAATGATTCTTAATAAACAGATGCCATCTAGAATAATAACACACAGTATCCATATGCTTGTGTGTGCATGCACACAAAAATATGAAAAACCATCCTAGTTGACTTTGATTCCCATTCCCAGTGGATTATGACTCTTTCTCTCACTCACCATTAAAATTCACTGCTATTGCTTGTGGCAATATTGCTAGTTGTTCATTCAACAACTAATCCCTTCTTTTCCTCATTATGTGAACTCCAGCTAAAATACTGCATTTTCTAATTTCTCTTATTGCTAGAGGTGGCCAAATACCATAATTTTATTGAATGAGATTTATAGGAGTCTGGTGCATGTTTTGAGAATATTTTGCTTTCTTGATTTTGAGAATATTTTGCCTCCAGTTCCCCTTTAAAATATCTTTCTTACTGAGCAGACTCACAAAAGTAGAGTCTGTAAGATAGGTTAGAAGGAAGTATAAAGGGAGTAGAGAGTGGTGAGCTGATGCTCAATCTGTGTAGAATCTATAATAAGGTGTGTGTGGGTGGTTTGGCAGTGGATGGGGGTGATAGTGGTGCAGCAATGTGAGTGGGGTCAATGATGCTGAAGTGTGAGTATGAGCAGGGCTGTGAGGGAATGAGTTGGGTTGTCCATAGAACTAGGGGAGGACTGGAGGCTGAAACAGGTGAACTCTGGGGATGCAGAGGACTGTGGTTGAGAATACAATTGTGGGAGTGTTCTTTTGCAAACTATGTCAGGGGAAGGTCACTGGTGTAAGGTGATGGTGATGGGGGGATGTGTGGGGAAGGGTGCAAATGGGGCATGCACCCTATGGACTATGAATGTGTTCATTTGGTCAAAAAGTATTATCTCAGTGAATGGAGACCCACACAATAACCAAGAAAATATTAATTTCTCATCCTGAGAAGTACTGCTACATTATCAAATTGAGTGGCAAGAATCTCTAGGGTACATAGGCAGCACCTAAAAAAAGAAAACAGACCAATATGTCAAGACCTTGATATTAATGTTTGTACTTAAGAGCCTTACTCTTGTAAAATTGAAACTTAGCCTAATAATATCTATTCCCTAAGTGTTACCTCCCGAAAACTTACTTGTTACTCAACTATGGTCTCTCTTTAGCCAAACTCAGCATATACACTCACTACCTTCCCCACCTCCAGCATGGGATATGACACCTGGGAATGAGCTTCCCTGGCACCGAGGGATTATTACTAAACACCAACCAGCGATGCATTTGGAAAAAGACCTTGACCAATAGAGGGAAACATTAAATACAAGAGTTTTTATGGCTAAGAGATTTCAAAGTGAGTTGGAAGGTCATTCCAGAGGTTACACTTATACATGTCTAAGGTGGATCTCACCAACTGCTATAGAACTAAGCCTCAAGCAAGCATGCTTCCCGGGGCTCTAGAGTCATTCGGACACTATAGGCAAGGCACACAACCCCATGAAATCATCACTCCTTCGATGGGCCTTACCTTGGAATATATGATAACCTATTTCCCCAATGTAACAAAGTTAGACTCATTTATAATTTTCCTACAAAAGATTTTTCTACTCCTTTTATTTGAACCTACAATTAGCACTATACCAGTTAAATATATGTCCATGAGACTTAAATCTTTGATCTGTCCATATGCTGGTTGAGCCCTGAATCTCAACAGAGTTGAGGCCAACACCTACCCTCCAGTTCATCAGACTTGCCCGGGACAACTAACAAAATAATGATGATGGACATCCCCCAACCCAAAAAACAAGGAGTATCTACAACTGCAAGCAAAACAGTTCCTTCCATCTGCCCCATAAGATCTAAGCCTCCTCTTAATCTGAAGGAGAGCAAGCCTCACCATGCCAAAATCCTCAAGATTGTGGAATGAACAAACACAAGCGGGAATACAACCATGGATCAAAGTAGAATTATTATTATAGTAACGGAAGAACTTGTAACACTGAAATAAAGATAGTAGTCACCAGAGGTTCTGAGGGAAGGGGGAGGGAAGATTAGGTGGAACATAGAGCATTTGTAGGGCATTGAAATTGTTCTCCATAATATTTCAATGATGGATACAGGCCATTACACATTTTGTCAAAACCCATAAAATTTTACGTTGTAAAGTGTAAACCATAATGTAACTATAGACCTTGGTTAGTAGCCACACTTAAAAATATGTCCATAAATTGTAACAAAGTTATCACAGTAATATAAGATGTTATTAATAGGGGAAAATGTGAGAGGGGGGAGGGGATGAGGTGTATACTTTCGATGTAACTTTTCTGTAATTTAAAACTTCTTTAAAAATAAAGTTTATTATAAGAAAAAAATATTCTTCTTCTTCCTGGAACTCATTATCAATTTGGAGTAGAAGTAATCATATTGCAACCATGAACTAATGCCACATAATAAGAATGAGTCTGGGTCTTCAAAACTTCTTAAATAGCAAATTCTGTGTTGGACTACCCTACCTGGAGAACTCCTGATAGTTTTGAGATAAAGAAATTCATTTCTGACCATTTTAGAGGAGTTTCTACTTAATGCAGATGAAGATAATCCTGGCTGTTACATAATCCATCACTGAATGGCTATAGAGATGGAGTCCTAATCCCAAAGTGTTTCATTATTTGTATTGCATGATCTAAATTATAATGACTCCCATATTTATATATCCATCTCCAACCTTCCACATGATTCTACTCATATATGCAACTGCCTACTTGACATCATCACATGACTGTCTAGAAGCATTACAAAATTAACAAGCCAAAAACTGATCCTCATAGCACTCACCTCCCAGCAGAACCTGTTCAACCAGTAGTGCTCCCCATTTAAAGCCAATGGACATTCGATTTGTGCTATTAGCCAGGGTCAAAAATCTTGGGTTTATTTTCATTACTTTTTCTCAAAATTCACATCCATAATATCACCTAAAATATATTCTGATAGAACTAATTTTCACTGCTTCCATTGCTATCACCTTGACTCAATCCCCAATTATCTCTTACATAAATTACTACAAGGGTCTTCTAACTTGTATCCCTAGATCCAGTCTATCCCTCCTTCAATTTAATGCAACAGAACCAAATAGAGATAATACATATTAAAGAATATCAATAATGGCACATTTCTGCTCAAAACCATATAATTCAGTGTAAAAGTGAAAGCATTTGCATTGCTCACAATGCCTATAAGAACTTGTCCTGCTATTATTTTCTCCCTCATCATCTGCAAATCTCCAACTCTTTCACTTCATTTCAAAGAGATTTATTGGTGGGTGCCTTCAGGAGATTAGAAAATTGCAGTTATTGTACTCTTTTGAAGTTTCAAAGATAGCCTCATTTTACTTATCTAACTTTTTCTGAATCAAGGGCTTATTTTATTAGGCTGGAAATTTAACTGATATGTTAATATGACAGCCCATATAGTAATAATCAGATTTCCTTTAGCTTTCATTAGTCTCAGTTCTGTGGCTATAGGGATCTCTTTTCAGAGATCTTTTCAGCATAATCACAGAAATTCCCTGACTTTCTGTCTGCTCCCTAAGGTACTTGTTTTTCTCTGCTTCAAGTAAATCAACCCTGCCCACCACAAATAGCTACCTTATCTTGTGGTCTTTTGATTCCTAATATTCTTTATAATTTTTTGTAGTGGCAGCCACCAGTTCCCTGTAGTTCCAGTAAACAATATATTACTGTTTTTACTACTATGTTTTATGCACAGTAAAATTAATGAAATTCACTTCCATATTTAACAGACAATAATTCCAAATACTAGACATGTCTCTGTGGGTCTGCTTCCAATATTCCATTCTCTCAGATTCATTACTGATTTGGAATTATTTGATCGAAAGTTTAAAGTGTCTCTGGCTAACTTTAAAATCAAAAAGGAGAATATCAGAAGTCTAAAAAATTCAATCAAAGACCCTAATACAAGGTTTGGAAATGAGCAGGAAAAAGTTCAAAGTGAAAAGAATGATGGAATATTCAAAATGATTTCATTAAGGAAGTTATGAAAATGTCATCCTCTTAAAAAAAAAAAAAAAGAAACTCAAACATTAAGGTATTACTTGCTCAGCATTCAAAGACCTGGGAGAGAACACTCAGTCAGCTGAATCTAGGCATGATTAATATCTGATTCTTTCTGAGGTGAGAGAAAGTATCAATCTGCCATTTTTGGCATCCGTAGTGGAAAGTAGGCACCTGGATTTACCATCCTACCCACACAAATGGAGAAGATTACATGGAAGGAAGTCAGCCTAATGTCTGGAAGGGATGGAATGAATTCTGCGTGAGCCAAAACTGAAAAGTCTAGCACAGAGATCCTGTCCAGTATTAGTTCCCCAAACAGCAGATGATTGTTATTAATGTCACTATTTTAAACTTGGTGGTTGAGAGTTTCCTCCTCAATGCTATTATATCTTCTTAACATTTGCAGTTTTACCTGTGGGAGAATGAACAAACATCATTTTTATAGAGATTGAAGGAAACAAATGTAAAACCAAAATATAGATGAAAAGACCTATAACAATTTCAGAAAATATTTTCCATAGCAAAGTTTAATAAAGCCAGTAAAAGTGTCACCTTGGTATGTTCCAGTATATTATGGTGTGTGTTTGTATATTCCATTAGTGAAAGTACTTAATGTCAAACAAGTGATAAAATTATTGACTTCTATTATTAATGGGGCTATTACTTTATATTTTCATATTGTCATTCTTTTCTTTTTTCACTTTTTTTCCTTACCATTATTTTTCTTGCTCTACTTAAAACACATAAGGTAAATAAACAAGATGGCCCTGCTTCCTTTATTTTCAACTTTGAAAAGCCAATAAACAAGTTCATGGCAAATGTATAACTTTTTTTTTTCAAAGCAGAATGTGAAATAATCTAGATAAAAGCAGCTAACTGGACAAAGGAATGGAAAATATTAGATTTAAATGCTAACTGTATCCATAATTTTATGTGTAATTTTGGAAGTCTTTACTCTTGAGTAATTCAAGATTTTGAAGTCTCTTTCTTGTACCTGTGAATAAATCCTTTAGTTTTTTTTAAATGGCTTAAGGGGATAATATGCTCTGAAAAGGAACGTCAACCAACACAGTGCTGTGCACAGATATGGATGAAGAGTAGATAATTAATGGCAAAAATTATCATGACGTGATAGTTGTAAAAAATACACAAGCATGTAAAAGAAGGTTGATTTAAAAATTTGAGTGTAACTAAAACTAAGATTCAAAACTAAATTCTGAATGAACTCACTGCAGGAAAACCTACAAATACTTAGCTTCTTTTTATCAAATCAAACTTTATATACTATTTGTAAGGAGGTGCTCTCATTAGAAAATAGAGATAAGGAAGTATTCAAGGTAATATGTGAATAGTGTATTGAAAGTTCTCTGAACAAATGCTTTGATATATTGTGTAGTTGAAATAAACATTTAAGAGATGAGCTCTGGAAAATATATAGTGTGAGATAAATTGTGTCTAAATCTAAATGCAATGTGGAAACATAATTTTAATAAAAAAGTAAAATTCCCAGTTAAATCAAAGCAATTTATAATTGTGACCAACCATGTCCTTTTTCTCAAAGGAAGTTTACATTAACTTCTAGCTACATGTGTGTAATCTATATTTGATTGCTCCCAAGTTATTCAAAACATCTCACAACAACATTGAATGAATTTTAAAACATGTGTTGCTGCTAATGTCTTTTGGGAAAACAACTATAGTAAGTCACCTTGTGGTCATCAAGAACCAAGTCAGCTTAAATAGCAGTATTAAATAGCAGATGTATAATAAAAGCAGGAAAACTGAAAGTCTTTTGGTTCTGCCTCCAGCAAAGCAACAGGAAATGAACAGTTCAGGACATATGGGATGACTGCATATTCCACTGTAATTCTTTGACTAAATCACAAGATAAGCTTCGTGCTGTTCATTTAAAGCAGCTATAATCACCATTATTGCAATGTGTTCTTTCTATAGGCAATGTTTTTGTATCAAGTTATTAAAGGCAAATGTCTTCTATTGTTTTATGTTTTTTCAAACTGCTACTCAAATTTCATACTTTCTGAGAGTCCTTAAAATAAAGCAGGTATGTGCCTTTTGGCTTCTCAAACTCATAGTATGGAAATGTAATTTAAAATCTTATAAGATCCAAAAAAACCTACTTCCTGAATCATAGATTGAGAATTGAAAATTGAAAAGGACCTTGCATTTCATCATGCCCTATTGCCACCCCTACAATTTTAAAATAAGGAAACAGTCTCTGAATAGTTAAGGGAATTAACTAAGATCACACCTACTCTGTGCTGATTAGCTATTTTCTTATGTGTGCCATAAATTATGAACATATATCCAGAAATACACATAATATTTATATCTCCATCCATCTATTCTTACACATATATACATACAAGATAACTTTGCATAACAAGACTTGGGAAGAGCAATATATGAACTATTTTCAACTTTACCTATTACAGCCATACTTTTTGAAGTCAGGGCCAAGTAATGGCCACATTTTAAATCTGTATGGGTTTTGCCATAGTCCTCCTGAAGTACCAGTGTTAGTCTTCTCCTCCTCCTCACTAGGACCACTAGAATGTCAAGAACTCCACCCTGTTCTGGATTAGAGGAAGGGCAATCAACGGAAAAAATGTGAGTGGTTAGGGCTCAGCAAAGTGTTGGAGAAAAGGCAAAATCTCCTTTTGATGGGAAAATCTGCATACTACATGGATAGGCTCTGACTGGAAGCAAGAATGGAACTAATGGGACACGAAGGGATTTCACCCTGGATGGTGAGAGATGGTCTGAAAATTTTGATTGCCTTCCATAAAATTTCCCCTATTTGGACATGCGGAGAAAGCGCATAGCTGTTCTTTATACTGAGCCCACTTCTTTCTCCAGGACCCAGCTAGGACTAACCCTTTAATTTCAAGGCCCCTAGAACATGGCTAAGGGCATGGTCCTCCTCCCATCTACATGACCCTCATCTCATCTCCCCAAGGAGCAGGTACAATGTTTTTCTTCAACCTATTCTCTTTTTAATTTATTGTTATCGCTTTACTCTCTATCACTAGATTATCTCAAGCGTTTCCCCCTTTGATGCTAAAGAACATATTTGTGAAATATAAAAGATGCTTGTTTTTCCTTTTTATGCCTATGCTAGCAATGCTAATTATTCTCCAGGCAATATAGATGATGTTGAATGACTATCAGATGGAAGTGCAAAAAAGAAAGCATGATGATAAATATTTCAAGATGCATCCCCCTACACACATCAGTAGAAAGATTTTTGCTGTCCACCTAAAGCCACTGAGCTTTATGACAAAGTGATATATAGAGAAAGCCCTGGGAACCTCTCAATGCCAAAAAAATATCCATGCTCTATATCTTCTTTGAACTTGGTCTTGAGTTTCCTCAAGATATCTTTTGAAATTTGAAATCTCCACCAAGCCAGGCAACCCAGAAGGCCAATGAAGCCCCTGGTTTATTACATTTGACTCAACACAAAATAAAGCCCTCTGCCCTAAACCTGCCCCTATAAGACGGACAAACTCCTGTCCTGTCAATAGGAGTTGAGCTAAGTTCATTTTTATGCCTATATAAATTATTTGTTGTCCCTAGAGCTCAAAACTGCTTCCATTTTTGTAAGTGATCCAGCTTTCTTCCTGCAGCAAACTTTTAGTGTCCTGAATAAAATGTGATTTTATTACAGCAAACTCAACTCCAATTTGTCTTTCAACATTTACTGAAATCCTACTTCAGCCACAGGAGACATTAAGTCTTATTTGCAGACATTTTGCAGAAGAGATTCTGGGGAAATCATCCATGGAATATTCTTCTTGAAGGATATAATATTTTCAACATTTCACAGATTTATAAACCAGCATATTTTTAGGAAAATTGTGCGTTTTAATCACTATGTTTAGAGTAATTGTGAAGGAGATTAAAACTTCTTTACAACTATTGTGACAGTAAAGACAAGACAATGGTGAAGTTGACAAGAGCTAACAATGTGGGTGACAGAAACAGGTCAGAAAGACAACTTAGAAGTGATTAAACAGTGCAAAAGATGCAGATCAAAACCCAGGCATGCGCACAGCCATTGTTACCAGAACAATTCGCCAATATCCTTGTGAGGTAAATAACAAGACCATGTTACATCTCTCCCTTCACCCACCATGCTACATTCTTACATTCTTATTCCCTCTTATTGGATGCCTACTGTACCATATATTAAAACCTCTGACATGTACTAAATAACTTAGTCCTCATAATACATAGGTAAAATCTTCAACACATTAGAGTTTAGTGAACTGAAGTGCAAGGTAGTCACAATCACAAATTGTAAAAGCCAGAATCCTCTGTGCATTCTTCAGACTCCAAGTGCATTGCTCTTGACACCTCATCCCAGCTGCCTCTGGGACTGCTTTGTAACATGACAACATGTGCTACAGTATGTCTGTGCTTGGTGTAAGGGTTGTTTCAAGTAATAGTCATAAAGGGCATGTATTGACCACTCACCAGATACTCTTCCAAGCACTTTACATGCATTATTTTATTTAATCCATATAGTAATCTAAGGAGACAGTCACTGTTATTATTCTCATTTTCTGTTTAAGGAAACTGAAGCAAGGAGTATTATTGGAAACAATAATGTCTTAAGATCACAATTTACCTCTAATGCATTAAGTATCAGATGAGGCAGTCCGACTCCAGAGCACTTACTACTTTCATCAAACTATAAATCAAGAGATAAGGTCAAAAATACCCACCGTCTTTATTGCTAGACTTTCACGAAGATCTATATTGATTGAGCATTTTAACATAAGTTTTCTGTACTAATACTTTTACCAAACCTTTGAATGAAATAATTGTCCATTTTATTATAAATAGACTGTAGTTAATGTAAAATCTATATATATATGTATATATATACATTATATATATGTATACATACATATATATAATGTAAAATCTATATAACATTTCACCAAGTTAAACTACAACCTGTAAAATGTATGGAGTTTTGAAATATACTAAATCTAGGTAAGATATTTGGGAATTTACAGTTGCCCATAGAAGTATTTTAATTAAACTACTTTTAAAGAATGTTCTATATTTCTTATTTAATTGCTTATCCAAATGCAAATATTCTCTGTTGCCAGTTGAGAACCCAGGGAAGCCAACTCTGAGTTTGAGATACACTGGAGAAGGTTATTAGAGAGTACTTACTTTTGGAATCAACACCTGTGAAAAGGACAGGAATAAGATTGGCCAGAGGGAAAATTGGGGCTCTTATGCTATGACAACAAAAGTCTTAGCCTACCCCAAGAGGAATTCTGAAGCCAGGCTAGATCCTTTAAAAGTGGGGTTACAGGGACTAGGCATTTATATTTTTGCATTAACCAGTCATTGGATGCCGGCTGCCCCAAGGAAGGAACTGTGGCCTTGAGCAAGGCAGAACCCTACATTGAAGGCACATTTTCAGAGGGAACTGTGAGCTGAGAGCCAGTAGCATGCATAGAAACTGTACTTCAGTTTGAAAGGGGATCTACATTGTAGAACAAAACATCTATGATGACTTCCAAGATGAACAGTTAAGAGGACAACACATCGAGAAAAGAAAAGTAATAAGTTTTCTTGGAATCTTCTAAATATCTGAAAGATCCAAATAAAGAATAGCTTTTTAATTTATTAAAATTATTAAAATTTTCCAAAGGGAAATAATTTAATTTATTAAAATTATTAAAATTTTCCAAAGGAAAATCATTGAATCAGATCAATTAACTTATAGAATTAAATGACTTACCTTAAAATAAGGATTATTAATGTGCAAAGAACTGAGTTATAAGAAAACATTACAATGTCTCCAATCATGTTATGATGTTGAAAATGTGGAAGCAATTTCAATATAGCAGTCAATTATTATTTGTCATATTTCTGAATAGAGAGGTCAATTAAAGATGTCTCAAAGTTATTTTAAATTATATAGAAACAACTATATCATATAGCTGAGAGTGAGAAATAATTCTGTATCATTTATCTATTTTCTCCTTAACTGATCTTTTAAAGAAGAAACTTTCTATTAGCTAAAGAAACTAGATATGGTGCTGCAGTTTTGCTTTCCATCTCATGTGTTTGCCAAAAATCCAAAAACAATGAAAAATTACTTCCAGCTTTCCTAATTTTCTACTTTTATTTATTTTACATCTGCTCAAAACTGCCTTTTTATGATCAAATAGGATCAGCTGTAAGAACAAATCAATTCTTTGGTGATAAAGCTATATTGTTTGAAAGACTTATATTCTAGATAACTATGACTGATGCTTATTAGTAAACTTATTAGAAGTTGCTTGATCTTTGATTGTGGACTTAACCTTCCATCTTTAATCAGTTGCACATGACCACTAAATTCTGGTTAGCATAGAATATTTTTTCTCAAGGTTCTGCAACAAAAGAATGGATCTTTCAATTAAATTCAATTTTATAGAAAAATATAACCTCATATTTAAAATCTATAGACAATTAACAGAATATCTAAAATTTCAACTGAAAAGTAACATATGGTATGTATAATAGTTTATGTCATTGATTTACTGCACATTGGTGATGATATTTTGTTACGAATTATTGAATTTGAACAATTACAGAGTAAATTTCAAGGGGACTTGTACTGATTTATAAAATTTAGTAGAAATCATACAATACCTAGGTATGTTTATGATTTAGATTCTTATAAACAAGGTTGCTTTAGTTGAATTAGTTTATAAAACTTGATATTTATTCAAAACTAAACTCAAAACAAACTCCAGGCAATTCCAAATTCAATTAAATCAAAAGAACAAAAGCATAGTTACTTGTTTTTCCTCAGCCTCTGGATATATCAATTATTTAAAGGGTTTCCTTTACGTAGACTCTTTTTCACAAGGCTATGGTAGAGTAAAACTGTTGATAAAAGTTTTCCTAAAGAAAAAAAAAAAGTGATATATTTGTTCCATGATGTTGGTGATTAAAATTAATATCTTTGGCAAACGACATTGGAAAAAGTTACTAAACCTTATAAATTACAGGAAAGCTTAAAATATGTAGCAGTAGAAGTTACATCAGACATTACCCATAAAGAAAAACAACAGAATCAATCTTATCAAGCCTTTTCTGTTAGTCACCACAAGACACCCAGGACTCCTAGGTCACCCCTCATCAGCTGTACTATAATCCCTGTGAGACTCTGTAAATCACTTTTTCTGATTCAGAACCTTGTACCCCTTCATTGTACATATATGGTGTCTACATATTCAATGTATACAAGCATAATATATATGTGTATATATCTCTCTATAACATTGGAGAGAAAGAGAGAGAGAGAGGATGAGGTTCTTCAAGTATGTGATAGCTTGAAGCTTTGTGTGGATCTGAGAAAAGGTCATGTTCTTGGAGCTAATTCATTCCTGTGGGTGTGGAACCCTTTGATTGGGTTGAATTCAGTTGAGGGGGGGGCTTTTATTGGATTACTTCAGTGAGGCATGACCCAGGGTGAATCTTGGTCTTCTTGCTGGAGTCCTTTATAAATGGAGGACTGAAAGCAGAGACACACAGAGAAAAAGCAAGACACGGAGAGAAGGAACCTAGGTGCTCAGAAAGGAACAAGGGAGAAAGGAAGCTACAGATAGAGCAGACAGAAGCTGAAACAACAAGACCCAGAAGAGAAGCAGATGTCTCCATGTGCCTTGCTACGTAGAAGGAGTCCAGGAACGTCAGCAGTCAAGCTTTGGTGAGACAGCATCTCTTACAATGCCTTGATTTGGACATTTTCTCAGACTCAGAACTGTAAGCTTTTAACAGAATAAATTCCCATTATAAAAGTCAACCCATTTCTGGTATATTGCTCCTGGCAGCTTTTAGGAAACTAAAACAAAGTGGATCGTAAAACTAGACTGAAATGTTATACTTACATTGATATTTCTATTTTTAATTTGTCTTAAATATTTAGCATCTGAATAGTTTAACTACAACTAAAGATAGCATTTAAAATCTGATAAAATTCTCCAAATGTTAATTTTGTTTTATTAATCCTAAAAAATTAAGATTTTTTAAACATTTTATTCCTTTATTTTTCTTATTTCAATGTTTTATTGTTGAATCTCATTTATTATGTTTTTATTGTTCATTCTAATTTTTAATATTTGAATTGTGAAATTTAATAGAAAATTATTGCCTTTTTGATAAAATAGGTATTAAGCATTTTCATATTTTGCAGAATGTTTTTAATTATGAATACATATTGAATTTTGTGAAATGTCTTCTTTGCATCAATTGAGATGATCACAGTTTTTTCTTTTTTGACTGTTAATATGCTTAATTCTATTGATTGATTTTTGAATATTGAACAAGCTGTGCATTCCTGAAATAAATTCCACTCAGTCAAAACAAATTATTCTTTTTTATAATGGCATTTGATTTATGAATATTTGTTATGGAAATCTGTGTCTAAGATCATGAAGTGTCTGAGTCTGTGGTTTTCTTTCCTTGAATTTCCTTCTCTGTTTTGATAATAAGATTCTGCTGCTTCATAAATGAGTAGTGAAGTGGTTCCTCTAGTTCTACTTTCTGGAAAGGATTCTGTAGAATTGGTGTTATTTTATCCTTAATTGTTTGGAAGAATTTACCAATGAAAGCAATTGGAATTTTTTTTAGTGGAAGGTTTTTAACCACATAATGGCTTTGTGTCTTTCAAGGAATTGATTGCTTTAATCTAATTTCTCTTACTATCCTTTAGCCGTTCCTGTGATCTGTAGTCATTGCCCCTCTTTCATGATTGATATTGGTAAGCTTTTTTTTTTTGTCTTTCTTGTTTTTTATAACCTGGCCAGTCTGGCTAAAGGTTTATTGATTTTATTGGTCTTTTCAAAGAACTAGCTTTTGCTTTTATTGATTCTAATCTGTGACTTTTCTGTTTTCAATTACATTGATAAAGGAGTCAATAATCTAAGATACACAATTTAATGTGCTTAATAAGTAGCAGCTATTATCATTATCATTTTTGTTTTAAAATAATCACCATCATTATTATTCAATCAATATTCTTGGGAAAAAAACAGGTATAAATATACACATACAAAGACTCAAACTGTTATGAAAACAAAATCCAGACAATGCATATAAATATTATATTTTATATGTGGAGTCAGCAATTAACATAATAAAGTAAAGAAATAAAGAAAAAAGTGCTTATAGATCAGGCTACATAGTTCTCAAAATCTGCTCCCCCCAAAACGGCAATTTTGGTTTAATTCAAAATTGAAATGACCAAAGACCTTTTAAAAACAGGAAACAATGTCTAGATGTATCTAATACATACAGGAAAGTATAAAATGCATAAAAGATTGGAAAATTTCAGAAGAGAGACCTGCCTAAGGGAGAGCAATTACAATAGGAGAATTAAAACTTCATCAGTTAGAGTTGTTGCTTATTGGGGAAGTCAGGGACAGGCCTACTGGTCATCTCCCAGCCCTCACCTGCCCCCTCCATTTCCCCTCTTGCTTGATTGTGTGTAAAAGTTTCAATATGTTTCCAATCTGCAGCCCAGCAGGTAGGGGCTGTTAGGACTAATGGGATGGCCAGACCATACCTTGATTCCAACACCGGGCTCAAGCAACCCCAGTTGCCTTATCAGGGCAGGGATTCTGCACAAAGGTTGCTTAATACATGCTTTTAGCTTGCTCAGTTACAGGGCCCCCTCCCCCTGGAGTGTATAAATGCCCATCTCTTGGACAGCACAGTGTCCATCCTCTCTGATGCAAAGCAGGGCATGCAGGGCTGCCATCCACCAACTGTGAACCTAGCAGTTGGCCACTCAGAGACCAGCTATGATGGGACCTCTTTCCCTGCCCTTTTGAACCCTTTGTGATGTGTAAGTAATAAAGTGGACATTTTTTTCAGAATCTCTGTTGTGCTTGAGTCCATTTTCCTACGATGTACTGTGTAGCAACTCACTTCACACTGCTACCATCAAAACCTTTATTCCTTTGTGAATAATTAAGTTAAAAAGCCATAAGGCATTTCCAAGTGAGAAAGGGAATCCAGCAGAGGTTGGAGCAGTGGTGTGCTGGTAAATAGGCTTTCTGAAAACAAAAAAGTCCTGATTTTTAGTATTTGCCAATTCCAATGGTGTAAATAAGACAACTATTGTTTATTTCAAGCTATTGGAAGCTTAAGCAAACTGTTTGCAAAATTTGTATATATTTAAAATTCATATAAGGTAGTTACAGCACATCATTGGGTCAGAGTTACCCGGAGGGCCAGGAAGGCTGCCAAGTGGGTTACACTCAGCAGGGTCAGTGGATTGGTTACCTGTCAGTAGTGGTGTGCTAGAACTGGCTCCCTCTGACTTGTGTTAAGCCACTGTGTGCCTGTCTTCCCAAGTATGATTTCAGTGATGTCAGGTTGGTAGCTTGAAATAACCCATGGTGGGAGTATTTACACTACCAGAAATTGGCAGATGTTATAAGTAAGGGATTTATCTTTAACCACAGTTTTGAACATTAACCAATACACCTTTGTATGCATGAGGGATTGAGGATAATTAGGGCCAGGTTGCTCATTCATGGAAGTAGGAGTCACAAATATGTAAAGAGTTAAGTCTAGAGAAAATTAATAAATAAATATGGAGAATAGAGTTCTTAAAATAGAATGTCAACAAACAAAAATAGAGGTATGGGGTAATTAGAAAACCACCACTTGGTAGTCATCATATTACAATCAGCACAGATCTGTCAGTATTTGAACTTACTTCAAAATTAAAATAAGCTGGAATAGCTTCCTATCAGAGTAAAGCAGGAAATAAGAGAGGCATTATAACACAAAAGTTGGCTGAAGCCACAGAGGAAGAAGAAGCAAAATAGGAAAGCCATTATGTGTATATATGTATGTGTTATTATACATGTATACACACATATTCATAACCATTAGCCTATATAGACAAAAAGTCATGTCTTTAACAGAAAATGAGAGAAGTGTGAAAATAACTTTTTTTCTGGTAAATTACATTTTTATTTTTATTTGTATAGTAACGCTTCATATTGTTGATATTAGGCCTTTGTAGTAGTATGTTTCTGCAAACTCAACTGACTGATATTTTTCAATTGTTAGTAATTGTATAGAATCAAAATAATTCGTTCATAACTTTGACTTTTCCTATTCTTTAATGGGAATTCTTACTAGGCTCTGATTAAGCATATCATATGCATCATAACCTTTAATCCTCAAAATCTTTAAGGAAAATGTACATTATTGCCTCTATTTTATTGAGGAGGATTGAGAGCTAATAGCAGTTACATAATCTGTCCAAGGCCACACAATAGTGGGGCCAAGAATTGTACATAGTCAGAATGATTCAGGAGCAGTTCTTTTAACTCCTCATGGGAAAAGATATGCTTATATGAACTTGAAATTTTTACTTTTTTTTCCATTTTTTCATGGGTCTTAGTGAGTTTTAGTCATTTTAGATTTTTTATTGGTTTAATATTCTATATTATTGAACACTATAAATATGACCTACTACTGCTGGTACAAATAATTTCAAGAAATAAAATGTGATGCAGTTTGAATACAATAAAATTTATTAAGAGCATAGTAAATATAGGAAGCATATAGAATACAGATTTAGATAGGTGGATATTTCAATATTTAGAATTTGGATATTTTACACCTATGTGCTTTTTAAAATAGCTACAAAATCTACAGCTGCTAAGTTTGTAAAAGAAAACACACTCTACTTTCTTGATACAAATTTAGACTGCTGGTGGTTCAGAGAAAAAAGCAAAGGGCATTGATAAAGCAGAAACTAGGTAACAGTTTTGTGACTCATCAAGGTTTGACTATAGGCTTTCCCCCCCTTCTAATGAATAATTAAGCTCCCTCCTTCCAGAGGGAGCTTAAAATTTAACGAGGAGTAACTGACTTTAAATTTTCTAAATGATGAGAAAACCTCTTAGCCCACTTTCAGGTCCATAATCACCACTCTATGTGCCACATTTTACAATTCAAGTAGACACTTGATGGAAAAAAATATGATCACACATTCAATTTCCCGTTTAGATTCTGGTCTATTGAATTCAGATAAAGGTAATGAGTAGGTAACTCCCATCATATTTTTACAAGACTTAACTCTTATTTCAAGTTTTAAATAGAAGAAACTATACAACATCCAATCATGCTCTCATAGTTAGGTCTGTTGATTCTTGAATAAATATTATGGCTAATCTTCAAAAAGTAGCATGAAGATGTAACAATAACAAAGAAAAACTCACTGTTTACAGATAACTTTTAAATTGAACCGAATTCTAATTTCTTTATACTTTTAATTAACAGTGCTCATTTAACGTCTGTAATTCCTGAGATGAATTTACCAAACTTCGTTTAGATATCCACCTAAGAGGCTGACATCACCTTTTACAGGCTAAGATAAACTGCTTTTAAGAAAAAGCAGTTCTTCAGTATTGAATGAGTAATCAGTTGTGAATGGACTTGGACAGTTTGTTTGTTTGGTTTATTAGCAGTATGAAAAATTCTGAAACTTGCTCAGAACACTGGCTTTCAGACAGCTGTATAAAATTATATGAAAACAAGCTTAGTTCTCACAATGTCCCTACCTGTTACAATATGACAAATATTTTCCTTTGATATTTTTTAATGTAAGTTTGATTACTTAATCCAGATCTGCCATCAGATATCCCTATTTCTCTTCATCGGTCAAGGAAATCATGCATACAATATAATAGTATTTTATTAATTTAAATTTTACAAAGAAGTAACATAATTGGCATTATGTTAATTTGTGAGTATGTCTTTTTTTTTGATGGACTTTATGTTTTTGGAACAGTTTTAGATCATAGGAAAGTAAAGAGTTCCCATGTATTCTATACCCAGTTTCTCATATAGCATATGATGTTAATAAGGTATATAAAATATATATAAATAATGTATATAAATATGGTATATTTATCACAATTAATGAAAAATATTGGTTTTATTATTATGAGCTAAAGTTCATAGTTTCCTCAAATTTCCTTAAATATTATCTGTCTTTTTTTCTTCTGGGATTGCATCCATGATCCCACAGTACATTTAGTTTTCATGTCTCCTTACGTTCCTCTTGGCTATGACAATTTCTCAGACTTCCCTTGTTTTTGATGATCTTCACAGTTTTAAGAAGTACTGGGGTCAAATATTTTGTAGGTTTATGTTCTATCATAATTTGTCAGATGTTTTTGTTGTTATTAGACTGGTGTTATGGGATTGAGATAAGAAAAACACAGAGGTATATGACATTTTTATCACATGACATCAAGAGTACACAGTGTAAACATAATTTATCATTACTGTTACTGATCTTGATTACCTGGCTTAAGCAGTCAGGTTTCTTCACAGTAAAGTTACTATTTTTTCCCCTTTCCAAACTATAAGCTTTGAAAAAAAGTTACTATATACAGTCCACACTCAAGAAGTGGCATTTAATTTTTAAGGGTGAGGCATCTACATAATTTATTTAGAATTCTTCTGCAAAGGACATTTGTCTCTTCCCGACCATTTATTTATTTATTCATTCATTCATTCATTTTCACCTGTATGGACTCCTGGATATTTAATTTATATTTTGAGTTGTAGTCCAATGCTACTTTGTTTTGTTGCTCAAATTGCTCCAATTTTGGCCATTAGGAGCTCTTTCAGTTGGCTCCTGTGTCCCATTTAGGGTTGGTTGGTTGGGTTGGTTGGCTTAGCATTGCTCTTCTTCCTAGCATTACAAGATGCTCTAGGATCATCTCATATATTTCCTACCCCAGCCCTAGAATCAGCAATTACTATCAGAAGTACGGTATCTTTTTTGTGGGAGAATGGTATTAGAAACCAAGATCGGGGTACCAGGGGTGTCATTGCTACCACAGTGTAATTGTTTCTAGCTCTTTCAGCAAAAGAAATATATGTGTGTGTACCAACGTGTGTATATAAACATATCTATAAATATTTCTATATGTAACCATCTGTACATGAGTTGAGACTGATGTCTCCAACTTTTTAAAGATATGGATTATTTTAGATTGCCTTCCTTGCTTAACTGTAAATTCCCATTACAACAATAAGAATTTTCCACTATTTACCATCGATCTATTTAATTGTTCAGTTCCAGTATGTATGTACAGCAGTATCAGATGTGAAACAATGTTATCAAAAAGAGTACAGTGCTAATGTGCTGTTCCTTTGCCTTTAATCTTATAAATACCACTTATTTCTGAAGTTACTTATGACAGCCACCTCACCTTCAGTGAGGATGTTTCATACATTTCTAATACATTTAGATCCTCCTCTTATCAATATCTGCATTCCTTTCTCAGAATCCCCTAACTTGCTAAATTTTTTAAAAATTGCATACATTAAGTTCACTCTTTGTGCTGTAAAAATGCTATGGATTTTGACATATGCATAATGTCACATATCTTTTACAGACTCAAACAGAATAGTTGCATTATCACAAAATTCTCCTGTTCTTCACTTATTCAATCCTCTTCCCTCCTTCAGTAAGCCCTGTTAACCATTAATCATTTTAATGTCTCTGTATCTTTGTCTTTTCCAGAATATCTTCTATTAATAATTGCAATCAAATGATATTTAACCTTTTAAGACTGGATTCTTTGACTTAGCAAAATGCATTTCAGGTTTATTCATGTTTTTTCATGATTTATAGTTCACTTTTTAAAATATCTGAATAATATTCCATTTAACGTATGTATCACAGTTTGCTTATCAGTTCACCCATTGAAGGGCATTTGGTTACTTCCAGTTTTTGGTAATAATAAACACAACTGCTATAAATATTCACATGCTGTTTTTTTGTGTGTGTATGTGGACATAAGTTTTCAATTAATAAGGTAAATACCTAAGAGTGTGATTGTTGGATTTTGTGGAAGATATTTTTAGCTTTGCAAGAAACTGCCAAACTATTTTTCAAAGCGGATTATGATTTTTCATTCCCATCAAAAATAAATGAGATTTCCTGTTGGTTCACATCCTTGTCAGCATTAGTAATTGTCAAATCTCTAGACTATAGTCTTCCTAAAAGGTTTATAGTGAAATTTTATTTTTAATTTTTTCAATTTCCTAATGACAAATTACTTTAACATCTTTGCATATGCTTATTTGTAATTTATAAAGCTTCTGTATTGGGATGCTTGTTCAGATAGTTTGCCAATTTTTTAATTGGGTTTTTTGTTTTCTTATTCTTGAATTTTAGCTTTTGTATATTTTTAATACAAATCCTTTATCAGATAAGTGTTTTGCAAATATTTTCTCCTAGCCTGTGGCTTGTGTTTCATCATATTAGTGTATTTTTCAGAGCAGAAGTTTTTAATTTCAACAAAGTAGAACTTATTAATTTTTTCCCCATCAACTGCGCTTTTGATATTGTACCTAAAAAAAACTCATTTCCAAACCCAAGGTCACCTTGATTTTCCTGTTTTCTTCAGGAAGTTTTAGAGTTTTGGATTTTATATTTAAGTTTATGAACCGTTTTGAGTTAATTTTTATGAAAGATTTAAGGCATGTGTCTAGTATAACAATTTTTGTGTATGTATGCCCAGTTGTACCAACACCATTAGTTGAATAGGCTATACTTTCTCTATAAAATTGCCTTTATTCCTTTGTCAAAAATTATTTAACTATTTTTTGTGTAGGTCCATTTTTGGGCTTTCTATTTTTTTCCATTGATAAATGTGGTTTTTTTTGTTGTTTTTTTTTTTACCAATACCATGCTGTCTTGATTACTATGCCTTTAGAGTTGGTCTTGAAGTCAGATAGTGTGAATCCTCCAACTGTGTTCTTCTTCAGTATTGTGTTGACTATTCCAGGACTTCATTTTTCATACAATTTTTAAAACAGTTTGTCTCTGGCCACAAAAAAAGTTTGCTGGGATTTTTATTAGGATTAAGTTTTAATCTGTGGATCAAGTTGGGAAGAATTGATAGTTCAACAATATTGGGTCTCCCAACACATGAACAAGGGATATGCTTATAAATATTTAGATATTCTTTGATTTCTTTCATCAAAGTTTTGCACTGAGTTTTCTGCATTTAGAATCCATACATATTTTGTTAAATTTAAACCTATGTATTCAATTTTTTGGTGCCATCAAAATTGATTTTATTTTTTTTTATTTCAAATGTCAATTGTTCATTGCAGGCATATAGGAAGGGCTTGAAATATTGGGTATGAACTCTGAGTCCTACAACTTTGTTATAATTGTTTATTAATTCTAGGACATTTATGGTTAACACTCCGGGATTTTCTACAAAGACAATCATGTCATCTATGAACAAAAACATTTATTTCTTCCTTCTCATTCTATATATCTTTTATTTCCTTTTCTTGTTTTATTTTATGCCACTAACAAGGACATCCAGTGTGATGTGGAAGGAGAGGTAAGAGGACATTCTTGTTCTTGACTTAGAAGGAAAGCATCCATTTTCTCATCATTAATTATGAAAATAGCTGTAGGATTTTTGTAATGTTCTTTATAAAATTGATGACGTTTCCCTGTATTTCTAGTTTGCTGAGATTTTTTATCATTGGTGGAAGCTGGGTTTTGTCAAATGTTTTTTATGAATCTACTAATATGACCACAAGATTTTTTATTCTTTGTTACATTGATGCGGCGTATTACATTAACAGATTTTCAAATGTTGGACCACTCTTTACAACTGAAATAAATCCCCCTTGGCCATAGTGTATAAATCTTTTTGTGCATGGTTGAAAATAGTTTGCTAATATTTTGCTAAGGATTTCTGCCACTATCGAGAGATATTGGTCTGCAGTTTGCCTTTCTTCTAATGGTAATGCTTGTCTCATAGAAAGAGGTAAAGAGTATACTTAGTTATTTCTATTATTTCCTTTTAGTTATTTTTCTTAGAGTTTCCATGCCCCTTCTTACATTGCCTATTTATTTTTGCATCTTGCCTGCTTTCTCCAATAGAGACTTTAATATAGTAATCATATTTCTTTTAAATTCCTATCTGATAATTCCAAAATCTGCATCTTATCTGAGTCTGGGTTTGATTTTACCCTATCTCTTCAGACTGTATTTTTCTTGCCTTTCAGAATTTTCTGTACTTCTGATTGAAAAGCACACATGATATATATGGTAATAGCAACTGAGGCAAATTAGCATTTAGTAGGAGGTTTTGTGTTAATCTGGCCTGCAGTTGGGCTCTCTTTAATGTTTGCTCTAGCTATAGATATCAGGGACTTAAAATTTCTTTAGTGTCCTTGTTTTTGTCCCCTCTTTTGTTATTGGGTTTCCCTAAGAAATATTTCTTAGAGTCTGATCACGCAACTTCTTCATCTATAATCCACTGTTTTATATTGTAGTCTTGTTGATGTAGTGGTAAGTGGCGGGATAAGGGAATCACTCTATAACCTTTTAATTAAATTTAAATTTTTTAGTGGGCCTGTGTCCCTGGGCTGTGACCTCCACAAGTGTTCCTTTGTTTATCAGCTTCCTTAAATGAGACCTTTTCCCCACATTAGAGAAGGCTCTGATAAAGTCTTTATCTCTGAATAGTAGGCATTTGTTAGGCTGTATGCTCTGGATATAAATATATCAAAAGGGTTCCTATTCTTCTCTTCCTGCCAGAGATGTGAGAATTTTTTCCCCCTGGCTCTTCAATATGAGAACCTAGTGGTTTTTCTAGAGTTAAAATTGAAGAAAGCAGGGAGTTCCCCCTAAGATAGCATCCCCTAGGAGATACCCACTCACATTTTAGTCCACGTATAGACTTCAGCAATTCACAGAAATAATCATTTAAATGTTTCTAAAAGTTTATGTCTCTAGTGAATCCTGATGCAGGTAAGTGACCTGTTACTCTTTGTATTCAGTAGTCTCTCCTGAGTATGTGGCAGTGGTTTGCCCTGAGACCTGAATTCTCTGATGTGTCCAAGAAAAGTTGTTGATTTTCAGTTTCTCAATCCTTTCTTGTTGTGAGGATAGGAACGATGACTGCCAACCACTTTTTCTTATGTTGGAGTTGAAACTGGAAGCCCTGAGTGCATTTAATTTTTAATTCATTATTGAAATTATATAACTAATTTGTGAACCTTCTGGTGGGTTGTAAAATACCTACTATTTTTATTTCAAATCATTAATTTATCCCTTTTCCTCTTTGGATATCACTCAATGGCAGTAATCTGGTACCTAGTCTATATTTAACTTTCTAAGGAACCATTAAGCTGTTTTCTACAGTGGCTATACCTTTTATATTCCCACCAACAATGAATAAGTGCTCCTATTTTTCCACATACTCTCCAACACTTATTACTTTGAGTTTGTGTTTTTTTAATAGTTGCCATTATAGTAGGTGTGATATGGTAGCTTGTTGTGGTTTTGATTTGCATTTGCTTAATGGCTAATGATTTTAAGCAACTTTTCATAGGCTTTTTGGCTTTTTGTATATCTTCTGTGGTAGATATGGACCCCAGAAAAATCATGTCCTTAGAGCTAATCCATTCCTTTGGGTATGAACTTGTAATGGTACCTTTTTAATTAGTTATTTCAGTAAGATGTAGCCCAGGGTGGGTCTTAATCTTCTTACTGAAGTCCTATAAATGGAATGAATGTGGAGAAGCAGACAGAGAGAGGCAATCACAGGAGCTGAGAGAAAGCCAGAGTATGTCAGAAACTGAAGCAATGAAACCCAGAAGAGAAGGGAGATCAGCAGAGGTCACCATGTGCCTTGCCATATGACAGAGAAGTCCAGATGGCCAGCAGCCAGTCTTCAAGAAGAAAGTATCACCTGATGATGTCTTGATTTGGACACTTTCACAACCTCAGGGCTGTAAGATTTTAATTTTAGCAAAAGTCTTCTAGGAATATCACTGTGATTGCAGGGAATGTGAAAAATTCAGAGAACTACAAAGCATGTTTGTGTACCTTGAAGCTAGAGGACAGGGTAGAATGTGCTGTAGGATAAGGTTGAAGAAGAAAAATGGTCCTAATATGTGTTCCATGGGCCAGCTGCATCAGTATCTCCTGAGAACCTGTTAGAAATGCAAATTCTCTGACACTTCCTAGGTAAACCGGATGTACTGTGTCCTTATTTATACCAGTAAATTGAAGCTTTGGGTATAGATGAGAGTCTTCAAATAATATAATATAGAGAGATTAAATAGCATCTTGAAGTATTCCAACAGTTAATGTCTAGATAAAAAAAGATTACACACACACAAAAGAAAGAAAGTAGAGAAGTAGGAGCAAACAAGAGAACATGACATCATGAAAGTGAATAAGAGAACATGTTTGAAGGAGATAGTGGCTAGTTATATCCAATGCTTCTGACAGTAAAAAAGACATTGAGGGCAGAGAGAGGATTATTGAACTTAACTTCTTGGAGGTCACTGGTGAGCTTAAAGAAAAATTTGTATGAAGTGATGTGACTGAAATCCAAATTAAAATAGCTTAATGAACAAAAAGGTATGAGAAAATACAAGCCCCTGGGCTATGATGAGGAGAAAACAGCTAAGGTTTTATCTAGAGACTATGTGTGGATGAAGAATAGTTTTTAAAACAAGAAAAAAATATCAATTATAGTTTCATATCAATCAATTGATACAGCTGCAGTTTAAACATACGATGAGAAAAATTAATCAGTAATGGAAGGTTCCAAAGAAATTATTAAGTCATCATTTTGCAGGGAGCAAAGACAGTCCTCGAAAAAATGCATGCGCAAAAGAAGAGGGACATTATCAACAGGTATTAGCTTGATCTAAAACACAGACAAAAAAATGAAAGTCTATCTTGAGATCTGACAATCCCTCTGTCTCTTGTATTTATGTTTGTCTTGAGCAGAGGCACTGAGTTCTGGGCTATCTTTTCAAGGGTGTTTGTATAATAACAGCTTTAGAAGAGAGAGAGAGAGAAAGAGAGAGAGAGAGAGAATCTCCCTCTTGGGGAGAGGGTAAGTTAATAACAATAATAAAAATTCAGTATAATAAAAATAATGTTTCTCTCCAGAACAAGGTCAAGCAAGCTTACCACCATTATAAAATATTTGGTTCCCAAATCCCAAAGTTTCTTTCCTCTAACATAAAATTTGTTAACCAGTCAAAAGCACATTAGGCACTGAAGGATTGCTACCAAGTACCAACAACCAATGCATCTGGCAAAAAACAAAAGAAAAGAAAAAAACAAAAACAAAACACCTTGACCAAAAGTGGCAAAAGCTAAAGACAAAAGAGTTTGTATGGCTAAGAGAATTCAAAGTGAGTCAGGAGGCCATCCCAGAGGTAGCGCTTATGCACATCTCAACAGGATCTCATTGACAGCCAAAATAATTACGACTCCAAATAGGGAAGCTCCTCAGAGATATGGAGACATTCAGACACTATCTCCAGGGCAGACAGCTCAGGAATTTGGCCCCTTGCCAGTGGGCTCTAATATGGTGTTTATACTCCCCAGTGTGACTGAGTTAGACTCAGCAGTGGTTTCCCTATGCATGACTCTTCTTTCCTTCTATTCAAACCTGTAATTAGTACTAGAGTTGGTAGGTGTACATCCAAGAGACTTAAAATCTTTGGGCTGTCCATGTGCCAGCTGAGCACTGAATCTCAACAGTTTGCAGCATCTACTCTACAGTTAAATGGACTCACCCAGGACAACTAATGGAGAAGAGATGATGGACAAACAACATACCAAGGAACTGAGAATGCCTACAACCGCAAGCAAGAGAGTCCCATCTATCGGATGTATAGGATCAAAGACCCCCTCAATTAATGGTGGAGTGGGCATCACCATACCAGAGTCCTCAGGATTGGGAAATGAACTATGGATAAATTAAAGTTACCAGTATTCTATAAAAAAAAAATAAAAAAACAAAAAAAGCACAGTAGTTCTTGTACATGAATGTAGCAGTCCCAGTTCTTCCACTTACTGAATTAGTTAAATCACTTACCTTTTCTGAGTCTTCATTGGGTCTTCATTTTATAGAAATATTAAGCTATCTGGCCATCTCTGAAAAGAAAATAGGTACTGAATATACATTTGTAGATGAACAATGAATAAATGCATATTATTTTGCCAAAGGGAGTATTTTTTATTGATAATTTGAAAGCTAATTGATAGGAGATGCGATATATATTAAATATCAATTATCAGACTTGATTTACACATAAATTTAGATTTAACTATTGTGTTTCTCTACTCAGAGAATTTGCTATGACTCTGTACAAAATTTGTTAATTCTTCCCAGACTTAATCTAGACTGTAACAGAAATGTTTTTTTTACAAGGAATGATGATACAAAGACAATTAATGATACTAAAACAATTGCAACTTGTTAGGTTATTTTTAATTAAAAATAGGCCAATGGATGTGTTTTCAAATGCACCATAATTAAATGGTGCTCACTTGAGTTTCAACCAATTTGAAAACTATTAGTAAATCAAATAATACAAGAGGGCACATTGACTTAAATTCAGTCTTTGCTCCATTCAGTTTTCGATACTTAATTATTTGCTTATTTTACTTTTATTATATATTTAAAATATTTTACAAGGTGTTAGAGAGACAAGGATGCTAATGATGAGTATACCCACTTTTAATTGTTTAGTATTTGATTCCTTTGCAATGTGGAAACTTTTTGTTCAGTTGTCAATTGTTTATGGATATGAACATTTAAATCTCCAGTGTAATTTAGAATGGAAGCACGGTGGTGATTTTACGTAAACTTAAGTTTTAGAATCCATTAACAAATCAATAATTGGATATGTGTGTAGAGTCTCAATAAAAATGACTAAGTTAGGTCTCCTCCAACTGAGAAGCTCTCTTCTCTGAGAGGAAAACCAAGTATCCTCAGAAGAAGCATCTTGCCCAGAGCATTAACTTGATGGTTTCTACTTAGTCCTTACCTTTTCACTAGCAATAAAGCCAGCAACCTCATTAGGACAGGTGTAAGGAAATGTCACATTTGACTCCTTGCCCTCCCCCTCTTTTTCATCAATAGGTTTTTCACCTTTAGGATACGACACCCAGACCTTTATTATTATTAATAATATTGGCAATAATAATAATAATAAAAGAGATTACCAGTAAATTGAAGCTTTGGGTATAGTGAAGTGAAAGTTTGATTTATGTGTGTTTCTTTTAACTTGTACATGTACCAAAGGGAGAATTACCACTATTCATATTACATAAACCAACAATACATTTATGGGCACGTAATGGTAGATAAGATCAGCTTTTTGTACAAAATATCATTTATCACTGTACTACACACATTTTACTTTTGAAACTAATATAGTCCTTGACGGCACTTTGAATTTTTTAAATCAAGTTTTCCACTGGTATATTCAATATTCAATTTTAGAGGTCACAGCTTGTTTTAATAATGAGATGAGCACACTAGCATGCAAAAAAAAAAAAAAAATTAAAACAATGTAATGCTTTCAACAGGGTTACTTTCTTCTACTTTTGCTTCCAGCAATGAAATGAAGAGAAAGGTCAGGTCACAGCTCATGTTATTATTTCTTGTCAGTAACAGTAAAAGAATAGAGAATTTTGAATTTCATTATCAAAATTTCCTCCAATGAGTCTTCTCTGACCTGCCATCAAATGGTAATTTCAATTTTGCTTTTTCTTTTAATTATTGGTTTTTCTTTTAAAATATTTTTAAAGATTTTTTTCAAAGACACTGTTGTTTATTTTACTGTTCCTAGATTAAAAATACATAGGAAGTTGCCATTTATAAATGAATGATTTTTTAAATTTGATCTCTGTGTTCGCCCCTATAATTAACAAGAAACCTTTCTCACATTCTGAAAATAAACCCATGTTGTGCATTTCCAACAATTCTCTCAACTGATTTCCTTTTTAATTAAGATTTTATATATTACCAAAGTACAGAAAAGAGGAAGTTCAAAATAAGGAAGAATGTTCTGAAGAAGCACTGAATGTTACTGAGTATATGTGTGGTTGGATTAGTAGAAAAAGAAGGGCCCTTGATAAATTATTCAAATTTTTCTCAAAAAATATAATAAAACTATTTCTAATTTCTGATGACTCGAGAAGTGGGTCAGAGAGAGAGTATCATTGGTACTGGTCTTCTAATCTTGTATGTAATAAACTAATTACCCTGCAGATCTGAGAGCTTTTAGTGCTGGGACCTTTCCCAGGCTCTGAGCCTCACTATTTCAATGTGTGCTGCCAGTCTATCAGCCACTAGCAGTAGTGCCTTGAACAAAAGCTGCCAGCTAGCAACTGCAAACATCCGGCTTCTGGTGAGAAGCATAAAGGGCCAATTGATAGGAACAAACTTCAGGATGCCTGAATTGTCAGGACAATAGCAATTTCATTCTTTGAGTTTAAAAAGATTTAATAGAATGCATAAATATAGAAAGGAGAAAAATTGATTTTAAGTATATTTAATATTCTATTGCAATTTGACATCATTGCACAGATATTTTTAACATACTTTTTAAAAAATGCCAAGAAATTAACAATTTCATTCTTTGAGTTTAAAAAGATTTAATAGAAGCATAACTATAGAAGAAGAAAAAGGAGACTGATGTTAAGCTTATTCACATTCAATTTCAATTTGACACAATTGCACAAATAATTTTAATATGGCTTTTTAAATTACAGTTATTCTTTTTCATATGCACTGAAAGAAAAATTTCACAAGTTGATTAATAAACAACCATGTGGATCTCACAAGAGACTACAGGTTTTCTGTTTGATTTTTTCCTGATCATAGGACTACTGTAGCAGTTGTGTAGCTTCAAAGTCACCAGGTGTTTAGTGGATGAAGATATCTGTTTTTCACAATTGTGACCTATTGTTCAATGCCATTTTTTATTTTACCCACTTAATTATTTCAAACTTCTATTATCTCTGGATGACTCCCCTGTCATCATTACATATCTTACAGCTCTAATTATAAATGATAAGGGAAAAAAAGTGAATAATCTTTTTTTTATATCATTAGCTCTGGTGACATATCAAATTACATATTGTCACACAACAATATGATTTTTTTATTAGACTATGAAAATGATATTAGAAACATGACATTATCTAAAATGAATGTAACTCCAGAACATATATTTTCAAGTTAGTACTGTGTTTCTATTAAGCAAATGTTGAAAAGAAAAGAACAAATTACATTTCACATTTGTTTTTCCTCAAGTCTGGCTGTTGTGACTAAATCAAACACAGTTTAACTCAACATTTAACAAGAAAGTGCTGGCAATTGCTCCTAGAGTTTGTGTCCCATTTGAATGGATCCTAAAATGGACATATAAATATATTTGGTGGCCAGTGTCTTGGATACACATATGAAGATTGAAGAAATATAATTATCAGGAGAGGTATCTTTCAAACAATTAACTTCCGGTTATTTGAGGTGAAGAGTTGGTTTAAATGCTTTGTTGTTTTTTTCTTTTTTTTTTTGGCAAGGCTAGAATTTAACCTCCTTTTGGCTATACTTCTGATAGGTTTATGAAGACTGAAAAAAAAAAGTCCATTATCATATTTAGGTATATGTCTAGCATTTAATTTGAGACTCTTTTGGGTTGTTCAGAGATTTTGTTTGGCTTTTCATTTGACTTTTCTGTAAGTAAAGATAGAGAATCAGTTGAACAACTATCAAGATGTCCTCAAACATACTACTTTTTGAAAATAGTAATTCTAAAAGACAGAATTTTTTTGTTGTTGTTGTTGTTGTTTTTCTTAGCATACCATAATTGCTGAAGAGCAAGAAGGAGGTGGATAAAGACTAAAGGAAAATCTATCTCTGTTTTTCTCAAAGGGAAAGAGATAGAAAATAGACACAAAGGACTAAAAGAGAGGAAAATGAGGAGACAACAAAGGAAAATGGCATATACGGTGCTGTTGGAAGATATGTCTCAAAGCATTTCAGCTCATTTTTAAAAAGCTGTTTGGAAATCTTGGAGGGGGAACTTTATATAAGCAACCAAGTAACTACAAAATGATTTAGCTAAAATTCAAATTTAGAAACTTTGGGTTGTACCATTTAACTTTATTTAAAGAATATCCCAAATGCTCTGTTTTCTAAATTATGTATGAAGAATGCCCTCTTACTGAGTGCCTCATGAATCTTCTTTATTTACAAATTAAACCAACAATTTCTCTTGGTATTTCTATTTCCTTCTCCTTACAACTCCATGTGACAAAAAATGTTTCCGACTGATGATAAATGGACAATTTCTCTCTTTCTTCATTTCAAAGAAAGAGCAGAATATTAGCTCATTTCAAAAATTAAATTTTGTCATATCTTAAGATTTTAAATTTGGTGATTGTCTACAGGAGGGTTCAGCAAATTATGCTCCATGGAACAAAGCTGATCCTCTACTTGTTTTTTAATCATCTGCAATGTAAGAATGTTTTGTTTTTCCATTTTTAAATGAATGAAAAAAATCAAAAGAAAATGATATTTTGTTAAAAGTGAAAACGATATGAAATTCAAATTTCAATGTGTATCAAGTTTTATTAAAACACAGCCATAACCATTCCTTTATGTATTACATAGGGCTTCTTTCACTTCTCAAAGCAGAGTTGAGTAGTTGCTATAGAGATGATATGCCTGCAAAGCCTAATACATTTATTGTCTATTTAAACTATCTGGTCCTTTAACAGGAGAAGTTTGCTGACAATGACAGACTAGATAATGATATTGTGATCATAGACATTAAAATATGATTTGTTAATTCATTCATTTATTCACTATACACATATTTACACCTTCTTGTATGAGCACTTTGGGAGCATATTGACTCTTTTCCTAGGTTGATAACCTTTGAAACATATAAAGGTATGATTTGTTTTTCTGCCTTCAAAAATCATGGCAATGTAGCCATAAGTGCAATAAAATAAAAAATACAAGAGTATTAACTATCTTGAAACTTAAGAGGAATTAAGCTAATTACTACCCATTAGTAATACTTTAATTTGTAAAGTGTTTAATGGTTTAATTTAAAATGTATTATCACAGATTTTTCTCTGTGAAGTAAGCAAATTAGGCATCATGTCTCTCTTACATGATTGTATATATTGACAGAAAAGTTGTGACTTTTCCAAGAACAAATATCAGTGATAACTTTACAATAACAATGTATTGTGCTTTTCAATATAACCATAAAAATCTTCACTATGGTATTTGAATTGGACAGGGAAGATATTGCAGTTGGATTGAACAGAAAGCTGTGTGGTGAAAAAGTTGATAAAGGAAAGGCAGAAGATTACAGAAAAATAAAGTGGCATGACACAGAGGCATCAAGTCTTCTTAGGCAAATATTAAATAAATATATTAGTATCTCTGAAGTGTGTGTGGAATATGTTGCTATGTGGTGTGTCATGAGAACATAGGCTCAGGCACAACAGAAATGTTTAGCAAATGACTGCATTATTACTTACACAGCACAAAGGGTCCAAAAGAGCAGGAAAAATATCCCATTATGGCTGGTCCCCCAAGGAGGCCAACTGCTAGGGTCAGGATCAGTGGATGGCAGCTCCACATATCCTACTTCATATCAGAAAGGAGAGAAAAATTTGAGTTGCTGGAAGGCGGGGTATTTATACAACCCAAGTGGGAGGGGGCCTTGCAACTGAAAGTTAGTGCCCTGGTGAATATTTGGGCCTGATTGCTCCCAGTTTTCAGGCTTAAGGGATGGTTACTCCATTCCATTAGACGTAGAGGCTCTCCAGGCTGTGGAACAGAAACATCAAAACATCTACACTTAGAGAAAAGGAAGAAGGTAGGCAAGGGCCAGGAAATGGCCATTGTATTAGTAAGCCAAAGGGGTGCTGATGCAAAATACCAGAAACCTGTTGGCTTTTATAAAGGGTATTTATTTGGGGTAGAAGCTTACAGTTACCAGGCCATAAAGCATAAGTTACTTCCCTCACCAAAGTTTGTTGCCACGTGTTGGAGAAAGATGACTGTCAACATTCAGCCTTCCTCTTCTTCTTAAGGCTCCATGGTCAGGCTCTCTAGGCTTTGTCTCTCTCCCTGGGGATTGATTCTCTCCAGGCTCAGCTGCTTGTTCTCTCCACAAGGCCAGGTGTAGACTATAGGTAAACTGCTCATCTCTTCTCCTGGGGCCTTCTCTCCTTCTTCATGACCAAGCTCCTCTGTGTGCTTACTTCCTGGGGCTCCATCTCAAAAACTCAGCATCAGAGCTCCAACTCTGTCCTTTGCCATGTCTTTTATCTGTGAGTCCACACCCACGAAGGAGCAGGGACTCAACACCCAACTGATGTGGCCCAATCAAAGCCTTAATCATAATTTAATCAATTAAAAGTGATTCCTCTGACAGACCAGTTTACAAACATAATCCAATAACTATTTTTGGAACTCATAAACAATGCCAAACTGCTACAGTCACTGAATATGTCTGATTTCCATGACTTCCCCAATAGTGTGGGTTTTAAATATGAGAGATTTCTTATGGTGATGGCTCAAAGGACAATTTCATCCATGACTTTCAGGGTTATTAGAGAACATTTGAAATGAATTACTTTAGATATAACATGCAATGTCCAATTCCACATAAAATCTTAATTATACTGGGGCACTGTCTGACTAAGGCATTTGCTAACTGCTATCAGAAAAAAAATTGGAAAACCAGGTCAAAGGATGGGCAGAAAATGGTTAGTCTTGAATGCCAGAGAGCGGAGGATGGGCAGGTCCACAATATTTTATGTGATTTGGGATGAAAACCATGTTTCTTTCTTCTCTCCTCTCTTCCCCACCCCTCCCCTCATCTCTTCTCCTCTCTTTCATCAAGTTTGTCAGAACTCTGACAGCAACAGCCAAAGATTTACAGCAACCAAGCAGATGGTAAAACTGGGAAAAATGAAATTTGAAAATGATATGAAAATTTTGCACATTTTACTTGTTGCACTATTCCCTCCCTGGCTCAGCAGCAGTCTTGAAGACATCAGAGCCCATCCATCCCGTATGGGATTCTGGTCTCTAATTCTGGAGGGAGTATATCAGACATTGTTTTCAAAGAACTGCGTTTTTCTGTTTTGACCTATCGGAGGTTATCTGAATGATTGCTTTAATCAGACCTCTCTCAGTGTAGAAAAGTGGCTACACAAAGGACATTACTTTAAAACATTGAAGGCAAATGTACAATCTCCTGCCACCTGGGGCAAAAGATTACAGTTGAGGCAAACAGACACACCAAAAGCCTGGGAGAAAAGGTGGGAGAAAAATTATTTGGAAAATTAAGGTATCTTAGTTTTCCAGGGCTGCTATGACAAATACCACACATTGATTGGCTTAAACAACAGAAATCTATTGTTTCATAATGTGGGAGGCTAAAAGGCCAAAGTCAAGGTCTCTAAAGGCCATGCATTCTTCTGAAGTCAGTAGTGTTCCGGTGCTGGTTTGTTGCCATTTTGGGGGCTCCTTGGTTTGCATCTCTGACTCCATCTCCTGATGATATGTCTGTTTGGTCTCTCCATATGTGACTTTCTCAGGCTGACTTTGCCAAATTTCCTCTGTCTTGTTAGGACTCCAGTAATTTGTAGTAAGACCTACCCTGATTCAATTTGGTCTCATCATCTCAGGATGATCTTTAGGCTCAGCACAATTGGAAGTAAAGTTTAAGACAGATTTACAAATAGTTGGGCTAAGTATTGAAAGAAAGCCCCAAAACAAAACCAATCTGCAAATACTTGCAGAGGTATTGCTTTTTTACCCCTCTATTGCTGGGATAAAAAACAGACTTAAGTCAAACACTTTTACTTAAGACAGAAGGACATAATATATTAATAAACAAGCCAGTCTATTAAGACTATATAACAATTATATATATATATATACCAAAAAGAGAGCCCCCAAATATTTGAAGCAAACACTGAAGGGACAAATAGATAGTTTTACAGTAATAGTTGGAGACTTAAATACTCCAATTTCAATAATGGATAGACTATCTAGACAGAAGATCAGTAAGGAAACAGAGGTCTTGAATATTATAAACCAGCTTGAGCAAACAGACATTACTACTGACTTTACAGAAATTAAAAGAAAATATAAGAGAATACTATGAACAATTGTACATAAATCAGGTAACCTGATGAAATGGGCAAATTCCTAGAAAAACACAAAATATTGAAATTCTTTCAAGTAACAAGTAAATAGATTGAATTAGTAATCTAAAATCTCTCCCAAAAAGAAAAGCTCAGGACCCTGTGGCTTCACTGGTGATTTCTAGCAATCACTAAAAGAGTAATTAGCACTAATTCTTCTCAAACACTTCCAAAAAATGGAAGAAGAGAAAACATTCCTGAATTAATTCTATAAGGGTATACCTTATACCAAAGCCAGTCAAAGACATCACAAGAAAGAAAATTACAGACCAATATACCTTATAAAGATGTAAAAATTCTCAACAAAATACTATGAAACAGAAATAAACAGTATATTACAAGGATTATACTCCATGACCTAGTGGGATTTATCCTAGGAATGTAAGGTTGCTCAACATGGGAAAATCAATCAATGAAATATGCCATTTTAATAGAATGCAGGAACAAAAAACATGATGATCTTAACTGATACAAAAAAATCATTTGAAAAATATCCAACTCATTGTCATGATAAAACACTAAACAAACTGCAAATGGAAGGAATCTTTTTCAATGTGATAAAGGACATTTATGAAAAGCCCACAGTAATACCATGTGCATCAAAGACTGAAAGCTTTCTAAAATCAGCAAAAAGATAAGGATGCAAACTTTCACCACTTTTATTCCACATTGTACTAGAAGTTCTAGCCATAGCAATTAGGCAAGAATAAGAAATAAAAGGCATTCAAATTGGAAAAGAAAAAGTAAAATTATCCTTCTTTTCAGATGATATGATCTTATATATAAAATACCCTAAAGAAGGGAAGTGTATCTGGCTCAAGCAATTGAGCTCCTGCCTACCACAATGGGAGGTCCTACATTTGGTTCCTGGTGCCTCCTGGAGAAAATGAGCAAGACAAGAGAGCTGTGTGACAGGCAGGCATGGAGAGCAGATGCAACAAGATGATGCAACAAGGAGACACAAAGGTGAAGGACAATGAGAGACACAACAAAGCAGGGAAATTAGGTGGCTCATGTGATTGAGCACCTCTGTCCCACATGGGTGGTCCCAGGTTTGGTTCCCGCTGCCTCCTAAAGAGAAGACAAACAGACACAGAGAGCACACAGCAAATGGATACAGAAAGCATACAGCGAGTGCAAACAGCAAGCAGGGGGGAGAATAAATTAATAAAATAAATCTTAAAAAAAAAAAATACCCTAAAGAAGGCACATAAAAACTGCTACCATTAATAAATGAACTCAACAAAGTTGTGGAATACCAAATCAAAATGCAAAAGTCAGTTCTGTTTCTATACAGTAGAAATTAACAATCTGCAAAGGAAATTAAGAAAAGTCCATTTGAAACAGCATCCAAAAGAATAAATCATCCAGAATAAATTTGACCAAAAAGGTGAAAGACTTGTACACTGACAACTACAAAAACTGGTTTAAGAAATTTAAGAAGACTAAAATAAGTGGAAAAACATCCCATATTCATCATTTGGAAGGTTCATTATTGTTAAAATTATAATAGTACTCAAGATGATCTGCAAATTCAATTTAATCCTTTTAACATTTCCATTGGCCTACTTTGCAGAAATGGAAAAGCTGATACTCAACTTCACATGGAATTTCAAGGGACTTTGGATAGTCAAAGTAATCTTGCAAAAGAAGAATAAAGTTGGATGACTTACACCTCCCAATTTCAAAACTCACTACAAAGCCACAGTAATCAAACAATGAGGCAATGGCATAAGCATAGATATATAGAGCAAAGGATTCAAATGGAGAGTCTATAAATAAAATGATACATTTATAGCCAACTGATTGTCAATAAGGATGTTAAGACCATTCATAGATGAAAGAATTTTAGCTTTAACAAATGCTGCTAAGACAACTGGATATGCAAAAGCAAAAATGAAGTTGGACTCCTACTTCACACCATATAAAAAATTAACTAAAAGTGAACCTAAACTTAAGAGATAGGACCTAAACTTAAGAGATAGATCTATAAAACTCTTAGAAAAATACATAGAAATAAATCTTCATGAGTATTTGGTAATATATACCTGAATATGACACCAATGTCACAAGCAACAATAGAAAAAAAATTGTTTGACTTCATCAGAAAATTAAATATTTTATATATCAAGTGACAGTAACAACACAGTAAAAAGAGAACACACAGAATGGGAGAAAATATTAGCATATTATAAATTTGATAATGGTCTAGTGCTCAGAATACATAAAGTGTTCTTACAATTCAACAATAAAATAACAAGCAAAATTACAAAATGGGCAAACAACTTCAATAAACATTTCTCCAAAGACATACAAATGACCAACGAGCACATGAAAAGATGCTCAACATCATTAGTCAAGAGGAAATGCAAAGCAAAATTATGATTAGATTTCACATTTTATGTATAGTATAGCTGCTATTAAAAATAAAGGAAAATAAAAAGTTTTGATGGGGCATGGGGAAGTTGGAACCTGCATACATTGCTGGTGGGAGTGTAAAAAGGTACAATCACTGGGGAAAACAGTTTAATGTTTCTCCAAAAAGTTAAACATGGAATCACAATATGCTGAGTTTAGCTTAGAGAGAGACCACATGTGAGCAACAAGGAGGCTTTCAGGAGGTAACATTTAGGCACCCTATAATACTAGGCTAAGTTTCAATTTCAAACATAAAGGTTCATAAGTACAGTCATCAATATCAAGGACCCATCTATGGATCATCCTCCTTCAGTAGTCATTGCTGGGGATTCTTGCTGTTCCATTAGAGAATGTGGCAGAGCTCCCCAAGATGGGAATTCAATATTCTTTCAGTTATTGTGTGAGTCTTCACATATAAATGCATTACCTTACCCCAGCGGAGGCCTGACTCCCGGGGAAGAGCCTCCCTGGCACCAAGGATTACTACCAAGCACCAACTAGCAATGCAACTGGAGAAAGACCTTGACCAAAAGGGGGGAAGATAAAGATAAATGAGTTTATAGGGCTAAGAGACTTCAAAGTGACTCAGGAGGTCATTTCTGAGGTTACGCTTATGCACGTCACAGCAGGATCTCATTGACTGCCAAAGTAAATACTACCTCAAATTGCAGGGCTCCTGAGGGCTCTGGGGACATCCAGACACTATAGCTCAGGAATTTGGTGCCTTGCCAGTGGGCCCTACTTTGGAATTTATGCTCCCCAGAGTGACAGAGTTGGACTCACTTGTGGTATCCCTATACATGGCTCTTCTGACTTTCATTTGAGTCTATAATTAGTACTAGAGTTGGTATGTGTACATCCAAGAGACTTAAATCTTTGGGCTGTCTATGTGTCAGCTGGGCCCTGAGCCTCAGCAGAGTTGCAACACCTACTCTCCAGTTTATCGGACTCACACAGGACAACTAACAAGGAAATGATGATGTACAACGACATCCCAAGGAACTGAGAGAGTCTACAACTGAAAGCAAGAGAGTCCCATCCATCAGCCCTATGGGAGCAAAGCACCCTCTCAATTAGTGGTGGAGTGGGCATCACCATACCAGAATCCTCAGGATTGGGGAATGAACTATGGACCAACGTGGACTTACTGGTATTCTACTATAGATTTATTTTGACTCTAGCAATGTAAAAACTTAGATTATTGATATGGAAGCAGTGGCCACTGGAGGTTCTGAGGGCAGGGAGAGGGAAAAACAGGTGCATTAAGGGGGAATTTTCGGGATTTGGGAATTTCCTGAATGACACTGCAACAACAGATAAACGCCATTATATATCTTGCCAAAACCTACAAAATTGAGCAGAAACGAGTGTAAACGACAAGTTAAACCATACTCCATGCTTAGTAGCAATGCTCCAAAATATGTTCATCAATTGTAATGAATGTACCACACTAATGAAGGATGTTGTTTATATGTGAAAATGTGGGAGGTATGGAGAGCAGGGCATATGGGAATCCCCTTTATTTTTTATGTAACATTTATGTAATCTAAGTATCTTTAAAAAAATAAAAAATAAAAAATCACAATATGACCCAGCAATTCCACTCCTACAAATATATCAAAAATAATTTAAAGCAGTTACTCAACCAAATACTTGTATACTAATGTTTATTGTAAACTGTTCACCATAGCCAAAAGGTGGAAACAACCAAATTGCCTATCAATAGATAAACACATGAACAAAATGTCATATGTAAATAAAATGGACAATATTCAGCCATAAAAAGAAACAAAGTACTGCTACAACACAGATGAACTTCAAAAAGATTATGCGGAGTGAAATAAGCCAAACACAAAAGATCACATACTGTATGATTCTTATTATATTAAATATGCAGAAACATTAAATCCATAGTGACAGAAAACAGATTGGCAGTTGCCAAAGGTTAAGGGAAGGAAGAATGGGAGTTACTGCTTAATGGACACAGGGTTTTATTTTGGGGTGATGAAAACGTTTTAGAACTTGATAAAGGTGGCATTGAAAAACATTGTGAATTCCCCAAAAACCAATAAACTGTATACTTTAAATGGTTAATTTTATTTTATGTGACTTTCACCTTGTAATGGTTAATTTTATGTGTCAACATGGCTAGATTTACGTGACCAGTTGTTTGGTCAAATGCTGACCTAGATGCTGCTGTGGAGGTGTTTTTTTTTTAGCTGTTATCAGCATTTACAATCAGTTGACTTTGAGTAAAGAAGATTTCTCTCAATAATATGGGTGGACCTCATCCATTCAGTTGGAGGTCTTAAGAGTAAAGAACTGAGTATTCAAGAAAGAAGAAATTCTAACTCACAACTACACCATAAACCCCTCTCTGAGTTTCTAAAATGTTGGTTTCCCATGCAGATTTTGAACTTAAGACTTTAAATTACTCTTACTGGTATTTCCAGCCTGCTAATATGATTTCCAAATTTCACACTTCCAGCCCCACAATTGCATGAGCCAATTTCATAAAACAAATCTCTCTCAATCTCAATTTCTCTCTCTCTCTCTCTCCACATATATACATAAAGTGGATCCCTGGAGAATTTTGACTATTACACATCTCAAAATAAACAAATTCCCTCGAAACAATCTACCACTACAGAGGTTTCATGATGATTTTTACCAAATATATAAAAATTAACATGATTTCTACACAATATCTTCCAGAAAATAAAAGAGGAGAAAATACGTCCTAATTCATCTTTTGAAGTTAGTACTAACATATTACCAAAGCCAGGAAAAAACAATACAAAAAGTAATATACAGAGCAGTCTCCCTTAAGAATTTAGACAGATATAAACCCTTAACAAAATATTGGGAAATAGAGTTAAGCAAATTATATATTATAGATATATATACACATACACACACAATGATATATATCGCATGATCAAGTGAGGTTTATCTCAGTGTTGCAAGGCTGGACGATATTTGAAAATCATTGAAGTCTACCATATTACCAGACTAAAGAAGAAAAATGCCATAATCATTTCAATGTATGCAAAAGTACATTTGAAAAATATCAAAACACATTCATGATAAAAACTCTCCAAAAGTGGGAATAGAGGTGAACTTTCTCAACTTGATAAAAAGCATGTGCATTTGGGTTTATTTGGGAATAGTGAATAATGCTGCTATGAACATGGGTGTGCATGTATCTGTTCGTGTCCTTGCTTTCAGTTTTTCTGGTTATATACCCAGCAGAGGAATTGCTGGATCATAAGGCAGTTCTACAGTGAGTTTTCTGAGGAATCACCGCCATACTGTCCTCCACAAGGTCTGCACCATTTTACATTCCCACCAGCAGTGGTTGAGGGTTCCCATTCCTCCACATCCTCTCTAACACTTGTAGTCCTCTGATTTTTTAATAGCTGCCAATCTAAAGGGTGTAAGATGATAATCTCATTGTTGTTTTGATTTGCATTTCTCTAATAGCTAATGATGTTGAACATCTTTTCATGTTCTTTCTAGCCATTTGTATTTCTTCTTTGGAGGGGTGTCTATTCAAATAACTTGCCCCCCCCCTTTTTTAAATGGGTTGGTTGTCTTTTTATTTTTGAGATATAGGATTTCTTTAAATATGCTGCATATTAGGCCCCTTTCAGATATATGGTTACCAAATATTTTCTCCCATTGAGTAGACTGCCTTTTCATTTTCTTGACAAACTCCTTTGAGGTACAAAAGTTCTTAATTTTGAGAAGGTCGCATTTATCTACTTTTCTTTCATTGCTCGTGCTTTGGGCATAAAGTTCATGAAACCATCTCTTAATACAATATCCTGTAGATGTTTCCCTGCATATCTTTCAAAGTTTTTATGGTCTTGGCTCTTATATTTAGATCTTTGATCCATCTTGAGTTAATTTTTGTATAAGGTGTGCGATGATGTTCCTCTTTCATTCTTTTGGATATGGATATCCAGTTCTCCAAGAACCATCTGTTGAAGAGGCCATTCTCTCCTAGTTGAATGGGCTTGGTGGCCTTGTCGAATATCAGTTGACTGTATATGTGAGGATCTATATCAGAACTCTCAATTTGGTCCCATTGGTCAATATGCCTATCCTTGTGCCAATACCATGAAGTTTGACCACTGTAGTTTTGACCACTGTAGTTTTGTAGTATGTTTTTAAGTCAGGTAGTGTGATTCCTCCAATTTTCTTTTTCTTTTTCAATATGTCTTTGGTTATTTGGGGCCTCTTGCCCTTCCAAGTAAATTTCATGGTTAGTTTTTCCAACACAGCAAAAAATGCTGTGGTGTTTTTTATTGGGATTGCATTAAATCCATAGATCCGTTTTGGTAGGATAGAAATTTTAATGATGTTTAGTCTTCCTATGCATGAACATATTCTTCCATTTATTTAAGTCTTCTTTGATTTCCTTTAACAGTGCTGTGTAGTTTTCTGCATATAAGTCACTTACAATCTTTAATTAAATTTATTCCTAGGTATTTGATTCTTTTAGTTGTTATTGTAAATACGATTTTTTTCTTCATTTCCTCCTCAGATTGCTCATTATTGATGTTCTAAAATGTTACTATTTTTTTCACGTTGATCTTATAACCTGCGACTTTACTGAACTCATTTATAAGCTCTAGAAGCTTTGTTGTAGATTTCTGAGGGCTTTCTATGTATAGGATCATGACCTAGGCAATCCAAATGCCCTTCAACAGATGAATGGGTAAACAAATTGTGCTATATGGAATATTACTCAGTTGTAAGAAGGAATACAGTATTAACACACAGGATAAGATGGATGAATCTTGAGGACCTTTTGTTGAATGAAGCAAGCCAGGCACTGAAGGACAAATATTGCATGACCTCACTGATATAATTAAGCAAATTGAGCAGACTCTCAGAGCTAGAGTCTGGAAGATAGGGTTACAGGAAATAGAAAGGGAGAAGTTTGTGAGCCAATGTCCATATGGGCAAAATCTATGATAAGGTGGAATTGTGTGGTTGTACAGTGGATGGGCCTGACAGTGGTGTATGGTACTGGTGGGTTGGATGGTGCTAGTCTGTGAGGGGGGTGAGGTGGGGAGGGTGTGTTGGTCTGTCTATGGAACTAAGGGAAGGATTGGGGGAAGGAGCAGGTGAACACTGGGGATTGGCGGGTACATGGTTGAAACTACAATGTTGAGAATGCTCTTTTGGCAATACGGCAAGTGAGGGCTGCTGGTTTGGGGTGTTGGATGTGGGGGGCATTTGGACAGGGTGCACCTGGGGCAGCCTTCTAAGGATTGTGTGAGTGTTCATCTTGCCATAGTGTGTTGTATCAGTGGGTGGAGATCCACATAATGAGCAGCAAGGTGGACTCCCATCCTGGAGAGGCCCACTATGTTCTCAAATAGAGGGGTGGGAGTATCTCGAGAGCATGGACTGTGCCTAATAGGGGAGGGCAGACCAGTGTGTCAAGCCCTCAGTGTTGCTGCAAGTAACTATGAATCTTGTTCTTCAAGAATTGAAGCCTGGCGGTTGCCGTGGGTCTTGATTGTAGGGGGAGGGAGGAATAGAATAGACGAAACGGGGTATTTTGGGGGAGATGGAAGTGTTCTACATGATCTTGATATGATGGATACAGGCCATGTTGAATTGCATCAAAGTTTATAAAAGTGTATGGTCCAAAATGTAAATAAACCATGATGTAAACCATTTACCATGATTGGTAGCTATGTTTCAATATTTGTACGTAAGTTGTAACAAATGTATCATCCATATATAAAATGTTATTAATAGGGGAAGGGGGAAAAGGGAGAGGATGATGGGTATATGGGAGTACTCTGTACTCAGTATGTGACTTTTCTGTAACCTAAAACTTCTTTGAGGACAAAATTAAAAAAAAAAAGAAAAAAAAAAAGGAAGACACTGGGGGAATAAACAGAAGAAAATATCACTGTACATATAGGACAACAGATCTTACAGTGTTGAAAGGCAAAATGTAAAAAAAAAAATATTTTTTCATTATTTTTATTATCCCCAATTTTTAATTTATTTTTAATTTTTTTATATTTTATTTCTTATTTTTCAAACTATCATTATTATTTCATTTTCTTATTAATTGTATTTGGCTATCTTATTGGCTTCATTTTTGAAGATATTATTGATCACAGAAGTGTTACAACCATGGCAGAGGAGGATCATTGGTGTGGGGTATCAGTGACGGGGGATACATGGGAGGAAGCTCAAGTGGGTATACATATAAGGCATATATATAAATGTATTCAGAATTTATGGGGCATTGTCACAGTGGGTGGAGATACACACAATAACCCAAGGAATGTCAAATTCCCAATTTGCGGCGCTCTGCCACATTCTCTAATGGATCAGCAAGAATCCCCCAAGTACAGAGGTAATGACTAGTGAAAGAGAATGGTCCATTGATGGGCCCTTGATATTGATGACTGTGTTTATGAAGCTTTATTCTTGAAATGGAAACTTAGCCCAGTATTATAGGATGCCTAAGAGTTATCTCCTGAGAGACTCCTTGTTGCTCATCTCTAAGCCTAACTCAACATACAAATATATTACCTTCCCCGCAACATGGGACACGACCCACAGGGATGAGACTCCCTGGCACAGGGAGATTACTACCAAGCACCAATTAGCAATGCAACTGGAAAAAGACCTTGATTAAAAGGGGGAAAAGGTAAAGACAAATGAGTTTATATAGCTAAGAGACTTCCAAGTGAGTCGGGAGGTCATTTCAGAGGTTATGCTTATGCACATCTCAGCAGGATCTCATTGACTGACAAAGTAGATACTACCTCAAATAGTGGGGCTCCTGAGGGCTCTGAGACATCCAGACACTATAGTCAGGGCAGATAGCTCAGGAGTTTAGTACCTTGCCAGTGGGCTCAACTTTGGAATTTATGCTCCCCAGCGTGACAAAGTTGGATTCATTTGTGGTTTCCCTATACACGATTCTTCTGTCCTTCTACTTGAACCTATAATTAGTACTAGAGTTGGTATGTGTACATCCAAGGGACTAAAATCTTTGGGTTCTGCATGTGCTAGGTGGGCCCTGAATCTCAACGGAGTTGCAACACCTACTCTCCAAGTCATTGGTCTCACCTAGGACAACTAACATGGAGATCATGATGGACAACTGCCATACCAAGGAACCCAGAGAGTCTACAACTGCAAGCAAGAGTCCTATCCATCAGTCCTATGTGATCACAGCTCCCTTTCAATTAGAGATGGAGTGGATCTCACTATCCCAGAACCTTCAGGATTGGGGAATGAACTATGGACTAAAATAGACCTACTGGTATTCTGCTATAGACTTAATTGTGATTCTACCAATGGAAGAAATTATATCACTGATGTGGAAGCAGTGGCCACTGGGTGTTCTGCGGGCAGGGAGAAGGAAAAACAGGTGTAATAGGGGGGCACTTTTGGGACTTGGGAATTGTCCTGAATGACATTGCAACAACAGATACAGGTCATTATAAATCTTGTCATAACCTACCGAATTGGGTGGAAGAGAGTGTAAACTACAGCATAAGCTTTAATCCACACTTAATGGCAACGCTCCAAAATAAGTTCAGAAATTGCAATGAATGTACCACACTAATGATGGATGTTGTTAATGTGGGAAAATGTGGGAGTTTTTGGGAGCTGGGCATATGGGTATCCCCTCTATTTTTTATGTGACATTTGTATAATCTAAGTATCTTACAAAAAATAAAAAATAAAATAAAGTAAAATAAATAAAATATAAATAAAGAAAATTAAAAAAAAAAGTTTTTTAAAGCATTTGCAAAACACCTAGAATGAGCATGACACTTAATGTGAAAGACTGAAAGCTTTTGCTCTAAGATCAGGAGAAGGTAAGACTGTTCCATTTCATCATTCTTATTTTCAATAGTGTTATGATTTCCAGCCAGTTAAATAAGGCATGAAAGGAAATAAAACATATACAGATTGGAAAAGAAGAAATAAAACTCTTCTTATCTGCATATGACATAATTGTCTGTTGTAGAAAATTCCAAGCAATTAGGAAAAAAACGCTGCTTGAATTAAAGAGTGAATTAACCATACTACAGGATAAAAGATGAACATACAAACTTCAATATATTCCTATATATTAACAATGCACATGAATACATTGAAATTAAATATTCAATGTCATTTAAAATGGACAAAAATTAGATATTTAGGTGTCAATCTAACAAAACCTGTACAGATTTTTTATGTTAAATCAACAAAATACTAATGATAGAAGTCTTAGTATATCAAAATAAATGGAGAAGCATAATGTGCTCATGAATTAGAAGACTCCCACACAAATATGCCCAACTGTTCTAAGTTAACAAAAAAATAAACCTCAACTTAAACCACACTGCTATACAGAAATAACTCAATATGGATCACAGAGTTAAATCTACAATGTAAATCTACTAAATCAAACAAAAAAAGAAGAAGACACTCATCAGGATCTAGTCTTAGTAAATAGTTACCTGACTTGGCACCAAAATGTATAAAGCATAAAAGAAAAAAAGGTAAATTGAACTTTATGAAAATTGTAATATTTTGCTCTGTGAACGATTCTAAGTTATAAAAAGACAAGCTACATATTGGGAGAAAATATTTGCAAATCAAAAGCCCAACAAAGGAGTAGTATATAGAATATATAAAGACCTCTCAAAACTCAACAGCAAAAAAAAAACAAAACACATCTAATTATAATTGGGCAAAAGACAGATAAGTACATGAAAAAATGTTCAACATTATTAGCCATTAGAGAAATGTATATTTAAATCCTATCATTATATGTGCAATATGAAAATAAAATTCAGTATGTAAAGACCTATATGATTTGCTTCCATGGCCTACTGTAAATTTTTGTATCATTTTCCATGTCTTTTCAGAATCTTCCTCTTGCTAAGTTGAGTATATCCAGTATAGATTCTTGCTCTTTTTTCTTTATAAATTATTTATCTTAGGGATCCAATCTAGTTTCATGACTTCAAATTTTAATTTATGTAGATGATTTCAAAAATTTAATAAAATATCATACCTATCATAGTGGCTAAAAAAATATTGAAGTTAAATGTTGGTGAAGCTGGAGAGGAACTGTATCACTCATACATTGCCAGTGGGAATGCAAAATGGTAGAGCCATTCTAGAAAATAATTTGACAGTTTCTTAACCTAAACATGCAACTATCATACAACCTCAGGTGTATATCTCAGAGAAATGAAAACTTACATTCACACAAAAATTTTTACAGAAATATTTATAGTACATTTATACATAATAACTGAAGACTGGTAACAACTCAGATGTCTTCAATATGTGAAAGGTTAAAAAACTACAGTACATCTGTGCCATGGAATAGCATTCAAAAATAAAAAGGAAGAAACTATTGTTACACTCAATGACCTTGATGAATCTCTATAGAATTACATTTTGTGAAAAAAGGCAGTTCCAAAACTTTACATATAAATCCTTAGAGCCAGAAACTAGATTATAGTTTACCAACTGCCAGGGTGAGGGTAGGGAATTGGAAGTTAACACTTAAATTGTAAAAAGTTTCTATTTGGTATGATGGAAAATTTATAATGGATGGTGGTGATAATAGCACACCATAGTGAACATAATTAACAATACAAATATATATTTGAATGTGGTTAAAAACAAAAAAATTTAGATTGTATATATGTTACTAAAATAGAATTTTTAAAAATACACATAGGACTATAAAACACAAACAGTGAATGCGAGAGTAAACCATGGACTATAGTTAATAGTACAATTATAGAAATGTTCTTTCATCAATTGCAGCCAATATACCACACTAATGCAAAGTGTTAATAATAAGTTAGTCTATGGAAATTCTATTTTATTCATGATGTTTCTATAAACCTGTAACTTCTCTAATAAGAAAGGGTCAGCCCACTGAAATTATTGTAAGTAGTAATATTCTTTTTTACATAAAGAAAATTTAAAATGAATAGTCTAAATGCTTACTCAGGAGCCATTTCCAAACTATTCCAAAATAACCCTACTCTTCCCCATTCTGCTGCTATCATTCTTAATTTGATTGATGAAAACTTGTATGCTCTTTGGGTTTACATTTACTTGAAAAACATAACTTTATGTGTTCAATATATATTTACTTTAATTTATAAACACCTAGTTCATCAACTTCATTTTAAAAAGCCCTCAAAACTTTTCTACTGATGATGGAATAATAATATGACTTTTGTCTGTCTCTTTCTCATTCACATATTTATGAACAAGATGTTAGAACACACACATTAAATGGGATATATATATTAGAATGGGATTCTTCCTAACTTAAATTCCAATAAATTTCCATAAAGATATCCAAGGTATCAATGTGAGTCTATTTCAGACATATCAGATCATGCTCCCAATAAGGAATACATGCTGTATTAATAAGTGTCAATAAAATTGATTTCTTTTAAAAAAAGAATATGTGGGGAGAGGGAGATAGGTGAAGATAATTATTTAGAAAAAGCTATTTGTGTGCCATGTATCCCCATTACCTTCTAAATGTCTTCTGCTCTTTTCAACTTACTAACCTCAGGATGGAATCGTCAAAAGATCTTCAAGTGAGACCTTTGTAATGTGTCCCCTGCAACTGGGAGTCTCAGAGGTTGATGCTGGATCCATGCTGGCAAAGCTGAAATGTGATGTGTGTTGGGTCTGATGCTGTCTTGGGGAATCTAGATGCTTGGAGTTGGAATACCTAACTGTTACGGTAGTGAAGTCAAGTGATCACAGCTGCTGGCAGTGTTTTGGGGACAAGGAAGGCAGATGTGGGCCATGGGGGAGAAAGAATCTGGATGGGGCCTAGTTTGGCCCTGTCTTGAAAGGTTAGATGGAGAAATAAGAGGCATTAAGAAGACAAAGCTGAAAGTTTATGGCTAAATGAGCAGTACCAAAGAAAGTAGTCACAACTAGCCATGTCAGTTGATTTAAAGAAGGGAGAGGCTAGAAAGCACTTTACAAGAGGAGGGTCAGACATAAACTTGTTTGAGATGCAGAGAATATAAAGTCAGATGACTAAGATACCAGTTGAAACAGAATCATATCCTCTTACCTTTATTATCTCTCCCAGCTTAGACCTTAGGTATGATTCATAGAGAGGGAGAGGAAAACCAAACCTGTTCCCAATTTTCTAAACGATTATAATCTAAAACAGGTTCCAAGTAGATGAAGAAGTAAGATTTTATTTTGCCAAGCTTGAATATTTTTATTATTATACAAGATCATCCATTCTCATCACTAAACTTAGGCTATGTTTGTTCTTGAGAGCAACTGTAAAATTATCTATTACTGACCAGAAAAGCCCTGAGTCTGCAGAAATTTTCATCTGGAGTCCCGGGGTGTCACCAACTCTGAATAAAGGTTAAAGAAGTGAGGGGAGAAAAAAAAAGGCAGCAAATTGTGGACACAATCCACCCAACACACTCATTTAGCTATATATATCCAGCTGGTTACACAGTAGCAGTTTTTGTTCAATGTAATCAGGAAAGAGCTATTGATTACTTACAATACATAATAGTTGCAAACACTATCACAGCATTGTAATATTTTAACCTCTTATTGTACTCAAAGAATATCTCATTTAGAAAACCATTACAGTTAAAATAATGGTACATTTATACCATTACAGTTAAAATATATATTCCTTATAAAGTTGAAGTTTTTATATTTCATTCACTCTGAACAACAACAAAAGTCTCCAACTTTTGGGAGTACAAATGGCTATTTTGAGATGGTAAAAAAGGAAAGGAAGGAGAGAAACAAAATTAATTGAAGTTATTGATTTCCTGTTATTCTACTCCTAGGATTGTGAAATTCCATGGGATATGTTTCCAAGAGCAAAGTACACTATAGGTAGCTGTTGGCAGTGGTCCCCACAGTCCCCCTGGTGAGTTAACTAGCGAGGCCAAGCTCATCAGGTAAAATGAAGTCAATTGTATCCAGCAGAGATCTGCAGCTGTTCATACATCTGGAAAACCCTGAGGGGCTGCTAGCAATATTTCAACTTCTTGGATTATTGCACTACCTGCCTCTTCAGAAAGGTCATATTAAAATGGTCTTATACAATATCAATCTAAGAAAGCTTAACTCCTTATTGGTAATCTTTCACTGCAGTTTATATTAACTTTCTTCTAAGAATTCAGTATTTACCAGGCAGTCTCCAGGAAATCCAATTATGCTGTATTTTTTCCCTGCTAAAACTGAAATTACATCAGCACCCCATGAGTCAAACAGCAATCAATTACTATCACATCCCAGAGAACATTTCCCACGTACCTTAATGAACTGCGAAGGTAAATAAGAAAACACTTCTACCTTGCTGCACAACAACTGACAGATTTTTAAAGCTTCCAAGAGGTTTCCTTTCATATGTATGGACATCTTTGAAAAGTAGGAAAATTTTCTTGGGTGCCATCTTTTGCCATTTGCTTGCTTCTTCCATTAAACCATCTTACGTCTGTTCTTATATGCCCATATGTCAACAATGTACAATGTGACTATTACCCACTGTTGTATTTAACAGAGATAGCTTTCCTCCATCAGGTCTATATTAATTGGAAAGTGACTAGAGTCAAAGAGTTTTTAGCTCTGAAATTACCCCTGATCTAATGCTAGCTTGTTCTTTATTTGTACTTTGTCCTTGTTTTTTATTCGTACTTTATCACTTATAGTTTTCTTGGCTTTTGGGTACTAATCCATTTGAAATTGGCACTGTTTTTATATTCATCTTCTCTTACATTAGTGGCAGAGCTTCTTGTCAGAAGTACTTCTCCCTAGCATTTATTTGAATTTGGGTAGGATTCACTTCTGAATTTCACTTCCTTGTTTGAGTGACCCAGCCTTAACTAGAGAAACTATATCCAGACCCCTCTGTTCTACCCCAGTCTATTCCCCTAATAAGAAAGCAATATTACACAATAACTATTTTAGGCTGCTTTAGGTATGCAGAGAAAAAGCCCTGGACTGGGAGTCAGACTTCCCCATGCCCATGACTTAGTCTAAGATTCACTAATTTATACAACAAAGGGCTTCTCTTACTCTTAATTTCTCTAGTAAACAGAAAGATTGAACTACATAGCCTGAATGTGTGCTTGCTTTAAAAAAAATTATATAAAGATCTGTATCTTGGATATTTTAAGTACTAAAAAGGCTTCAAGCTTCAGGAATTGAAAAAAATAGGCTATGAGAGTTTAATACTTGGTAGTAGCATGTGCCTTGAACTAGAGCTCCTGAAATCACATCACTTAAGTAGCTACCTGTTCAATCTATGTGTAAAATGCAACTTGAAGTGTTCAGGAACGGTTTGTTGAGTGTCCTACCACAGTGCCTCAAATTACATAATCAATGTAATTAAATAAAGGAAAAAAATTAACTGGGTGCCTTGCTTATAAATGCTTACCAAAATGACTGGTGAATTTTACCCAGTCTGATCAGATGTGTTTTATAAGTTATTTGACTTTACTTTCCATTTACTATTCAGCACAAATTCCTATGTAAAGCACATAAGAGAAAGGAAAAGTGTTACCTGCTTGTTGAGCAAAAGAGATTATATGTTAAAGCTATATTTTATTTTCCCAATGTTAGACATTTTCTCTAACCTTTGTGTCTCTCAAATACAAAATTCTTGCAAATCAAAATATATCTAAATTTTTCTTATGTGGCATTTTACAACAGTAATATGGAAAGTTAAATAATTTATTTTGGAGGGTTAATTTGTGAAGTTAAGTTACACAGAGTTAGACTAAATATTTACTATGCACAAGAATATTTGCAGAATAATGTTAAAATAAGATAGCTATTGTTATCTTTACATAAGTTGCTCTTTTGTTATTTAACATATATCATTTTTTAAAACTTTAGGTTATGTCAATTCTTTTTCAAAAGAAACAGGTGTTTGGATTTCATTTTATGGTCTTGGTACACAAGGGATCATGGTTCCAGTACACTAAAATATTTAGTCACCGTCCTCAGAAAGGTTATCAGCTCCCCCCTCCGCCCCACCCCACCCCTATCCCTTGATGTATGTAGAGCAAAGTACTGTTATTTTTTTAAAAAAGCATTTGGGCATAACTGCCATACTTGTTGAGTATTTACTAATATAAAGGAAAGCTACAGTTGCTTTTAAATGTAGGTTATTACTTCAGTCCAACCCATTAAGTTTTCTAAACTCTGGTTTGTGGTATTTGGCATCAATTCTTCTGTTCTTTTGATAAGTACCTAAACAGGATGTCCTTGCAAATTAAATGAAAAATAGCTCTGGAAGTTTTCCTCCCTCAGGAATGAGCATTAAGATTGGCAGATGGCTTAAGTGGAAATACCCAGGAATGCACTTTAGCCAGCGTTAGAAGTGTTCCAGCAGATATTACTGAGGTTAATTCATGACGGCCCAACAGACTTCCTTCTGCCCTGAAATGTTTTAATGTGCTCAAGCTGAAGGAGCTTAATTTATTTCGTCTAAGCTATTACAAGACAGCCTCAATGAGGAAGAGAGCTTAAATATAACTAGCATAGTAAAAATAATGGCTGATTTCCTACCACAGAAATATTATTTCTTGGAATTTTAGAAAGAGGAGATACCCTGATTTGTACTACAACCATGTATTCTAAGCCTTTTACTGCTCAAAGTCATTCTACACACAATTTAAATTCGCTCATCTTATTTTTTTCCCCTCTATCTCTACGCCCATTTAAGGTACACAAAGTTAAATTAATGTGGCAAATATTTCATTATACTCTCATGATCAAAAGTTCATAAAATAATGAAAAATTTAACTGCTCATTGGTAACATATCTCCCACCATTTGAATCACCTCAATTAATGTTGCAAGTTAGAGATGTCATGTACTAAAAATAATTGGAAAGAAATACATGGAAATAGGAATTGGGGAAATACTAAAATTTGAAATTAAAGCCCTATTTTTAATTAACTAAATATTTTATAAGAAGGAGGTATTTCAGTAGGTTGTAATTATTTTTAAGTTTTGATATTTCTAAGATTATAAATATAATACATTCAATGAATAGGAAAGGCTCTAGGAATGACTCAAATGGGAAAATTACAGAACTATCCAGAATGGTCCAGCAAGAACCTTTTTAGTGACATAAATTGGGCTTTTCTGTGATTGTTGTAAGCATGAATAATGTCCAAATGCATACAGGAAATATTAAAAGACTCTGTGGAACATTTTTTTTTAACTTATATTATTAACTCCTTCCTTCCCTAATTTAATGGTTTAGGACAACAGCTGGAAATTAGCAAGGCAGACATCCACATTCCATTCCTCATCAAGATAAAGTACATGTATTTGTTGAACATGATGGATGGAGAAAAAATTTTAAAAAGATATTGATAACTGAGAACCTTAACTTACCGGGTTTGTCTTTTCTTGCTCAGCCCAAATTATATTACACAATTTCCCTTTGCTCTCTCTAGCTTTCTTTATATTTTAGTCTATATGTGTGTGTATATTTTAGTTTATAAATTGACTGTTGCTTTAGCCTTTAAATAAATATATATGCAAAGGCATTCTTTTATTTCCTAAAAATGCATTATATTGACTTTTATATGAGGTTACAGATATTTTTATTCAATGAATTATTGTTTCATTTTTATCTTTTTAAGCAACCTTGATGGTTTTAAAACCAATGTGATCCTGTCATTCCTATAAGTAAAGCAGGCATGGTTGTTACTAGGCAAAATATCTCTGGGATCCCTCTCCCTCCCTTTTCCTCTCCCAAGAACCCAGGAACTTAGCCTCTGTCTCTCAGTCACACCTGAAATATGTTGAAAATTCCCAAATTATGGTGCCAAACCAGTCCTCTATAAAATGTCCTAGGAAAGCCAGATTCAATATGTCCTAACCTGAACCCATCCCTACCCTGATTTTAATTGTTTATTTCCTAGAGAGTCAATCCTCTCTCTAACTACCCAAAAGATAAAACCAATGTATTTGGCTTTAAAGGTGCCATATTACTCTTTCTGTCCTACTGTTCTGTTACTTTTGCTCTCTCCTTCCTTGCATTATTTTGGATCAATTAAATATTCTTTCATTATCTCATTTTTTTTCTCTTACTTTGCTAGTTATGCAATATTTAACTATTCTTTTAATGGTTATCATGAATCTTTGACCTATTAAAGTCTATTATATATTATTATATTTACAACTTTTCATAAAATAGAAGTATCTTAGAATGCTTTAAATATATTTTTCCTTTTATAAAAAAAAAAACATTTCACACTTTATGGTAACATTTTTTGGAGTTTATGTCTAAATATATTTGAAACCTTATAAGAAACTTATTTTTCTAAAATCCACATATTTTCCCTGTCCTATATTCTTTATTATTCCTGCATCTCTAAGTTCCCATATTGGGTCATTTTCCTGGTGCCTAAGCATTTCCTTAAATGTGGTTTTGTTTGTGATAACATTATCTCAATCAATGTAACTCTGAAAAATGTCATCATTTTCTTTCATTGTTGAGGGATTTATTTCTAGTTACACAATTCTAAGTTTGTAGCTATTTTCTTTAATTGTTCTGAAGATATGGTTCACTATTTCTGCTTAGAAGTCTGCTGACAGTCTTAGAGTTGCTGCATTGAATACAACATCAACCCTTCCCCACCCTCCTTCTCATCCCTCACTGCTTTTAAGATTTTTCCATTTTTATTTGGTCTTACTTTCACTATACTGTGACAATGTGTGCTTTCACTTGTATTTATTCTGGTGAACTTGTGTAGCACTTCATTATTATGTTCTTTGACATCGTTAAGGGAACTGTTTCACTATTAGTTCTTCATATATTGTTTTTTCCTTATTCTCCCACTCCTGTCCTGGGACTTCAAATACATGTGTATCATATATACATTTGCAAATTTTATTTATTTCTGCATCTTCATGTTTTCATCTGTATCTTTTCTTTTGACCTATCTTGCATTTAATTAGTTCTCTTTTTCTTTGTTTCTAATTATCTATTAAACCAATATACCATGTTCTTAATTCTAGTTATTAAAATTTTCTTCTCTAGAATTTCCAAGTAGCACTTTTTTATAGTTTCCTTTTTTTCTACTGAATTTCTCCTTCTTGTCATTTGATTTACTTAATTTTTAATTAAAATTATTTTAAAATTCCTGAATGTCCAAAGACTCTATTACTATTATCTTCTCTTCTCACATTATTTTTTTAACCAAAAAATTAAAAAAATATATAGATAAGTTGAGGTTCTGTTTATTATCTCTTTTTCCTATTTTGCTGGATATCAGAAAGGAAATGCTAGTCCTCTTTTTTTTTTTTTTTCAAAAAGCAGTTTTATTGAGATATATTCAATCTATTCAAGGTGTACAATTAATGACTTTTAGTATAATCACAGAGTTGTACGCTCATCACCACAGTCAATTTTCCAACATGTGCATTTCTCCAAAAAGAAAACACCCATATCTCTTAGCAGTCACCTCTCAATCCCTATATCCTTCGTCAGCCCTAAATAAACACTAATCTAATTATGTCTATACATTTAGTTATAATGTAAGTTATACATTTAATAAAGCTGGAGTCATACCATATGTAGCACTTTGTGTCGGATTTCTTTCACTTAGTATAAAGTGCTTTTTAAAAACTATTGTATTTTTTTTCAATTAGAGCTTTTGTAGTTTTACATAAAAGTCATGTAAAAAAATATATTCTCATATACCCTCCTATTGTTGACACTTTGCATTGGTGTGGTACGTCTGTTTTAATTTATGAAAGAATATTAAAATATCATTCTTAACTATAGTCCATAGTTTGCACTAGGTGAATTTTTTCCCATAACAGCACAAATATAAGAATGCTCTTTGTAAGTCACTATCACAAGGTGTTAATAATAAGGTGTATATGCGAAAAGTGCATTCTGCTATGTTTCCAATAATGATTTACGTTTTGAATGTTATGCGAAAGCTCCCTGGGTGATGAGGTGCAAACACCGGTAGCCAGCCGGCTAGGAACACGTGAAAAGCAACTTTGTTAGCTCACAGGCCCTGGAGGGGGAGAGGGGAGAACAAGGGTGGCAGAAGGGCCCTATCTTACCTAACCTAGGCTCCTGGGAGGTAGTGGAGGAGGAGAGGAAGAAGCCCCCGGTGGGTCCTGCGCTCTTGCCTTTATGGTGACCCAGCGCCAAGGCGTGGGTCTTTCCCGCCGATGCTGCGGAATGGACGTTTCAAACTATACGGCCCTCGCGGGAAAAGCACAAGCGGCAACTATTGGTGCAAGAGTAAAGCAGCAAACGGCCTGTTGGGAAACTAAGAGCAGCTCCTTATCGCCGTAGTCACAAAGAGATACTGGCTTTACTAGTAAAATATGTAGCACGAAAAAACAAGGGGCTGTCTTTACTAGTAAAATATGTAGCACGAAAAAACAAGGGGCTGTATGGAGAAGTGGCAAGGGCTATTCGGAGAAGAATCGACTTTGGAGAAGCTAAGGGCGGCTGTTATCACCCATACCATGCAGAGGTACAGGCCATGCCAGTTGCGGTTATGCCCAGGGCAGGGCTAACGGGTGGTCACTCAAATAGAAACTTATGACTAAGCCAGGAAGGATGATGAGGCACGACATATAATTTCTTTTATGTCATTCCAATTTACTTCTGCTTGTGGACGATAGTTGAAGAAGGGCAAATAATTTGATCAGAGAATAGAATTCAGCTGATTCAACCTTGGCTTCAGTTTTTGTGAGAGTTGGTATATTTCCATACAAATGTAGACCTTCTTCTATTTAAATAGAAAGTCTCGGGGTACTTCCTTTGCCTCTCTTCTTTGGTTTGTCCTAAAATACACCCCCATATCTGCATAAAATAGCAGAAATTTTGCCTTCATGCCTCTCTCTCAAACTGCCTTCTTTCAAGTTGGCAAATAGCTCAGAGGGAAAGCAGGGTCAAATGTCAAGGTCGCCTTTGTTGGCTAACTTGCTTTCTGGTACCTAGGACCCTCCTAGGTACCTGAACTTCTGATACCTGAAAACAAAACACTTTGTTTTTTGTTTATGTGGTTTTTCTTTCCATTTTGTTTAGGCATTCTATTTGATTTTGATAGTGGAATGGTTGCTTTGAAGCAAGCTACCTCACCTTTGCTGTTAGCAAAAATTCCACAAATTCTTGAATATTTTGGTGACATTGCAAATGCAAAAAATATTTTCTTCAAAGTTATCATTTTCGTTGGTCTTCTGGTAAAACAGAAATGGTATGGTAGAGTTCATGTGTGCTTGTTAGACAAATAAACTGTTAACATTTCGCATTTATTTGCATAGAGGAAATTAAAAACATTTACAGGCAAGAATATGCATGTAAATTTTATATTGAAACAATAATGTTCTCGAAAATCAGTCTGGAAGTCAGTAACAATGGACTGGACTAATTAACATGAACGATATTAAGCAGTCAATTCTAGCAGTACTCCATCAAAAGAAACTTACAGTATCTGGTCTGTGGATTCATTGAATTAAAGACAAGGCTATAAATGGTATTAAAAATGATGTTATTTATGGTCCAGAATAAGTTCTAGGTTTGGAAAATTTAACAAATAAAAAAGAAATGTTTATTTTATTCAACCTAGATTGGGATCTGTCACTGAAAACTTATTTCACTGGACAGAAAATCTACAATTTAAAGATACTCAGCCAGACTCAATTTATTTCTAAATGTATCAATCAATCATTCATTTTCTAGAACTTTCTTGATATGCATGACTTATGCTTGGACAATGTTTATCTTTATTGCAGACTATATAACTAGATAAATGCCATTTTAATTGAAATAATTGTCCTTTATACAAAATATTTCTTATACCGGTAAATATTTCTCTCTAAATATATGCCAGGCATCAGATGACAGACGCAATAATCCATGGGAGCTGGGTAAGTAATGCTTTCATAACATGTATATTTCTTAATTATAAAATTATGAAAGTTAGGTTAAAATAAGATTACCTTATAAAAAGCAATAAATTTTCAATTTCAAAAAAGCAGATTTAAAATACTTTTATTCTCCTATTCATTTCTCAAAAAAATATTCTAGGCACTGGATATATGTATTAATCATAGGAAGTGGTGAGCAAGACAAAGAAATCCTGGTCTAATAGAGTTTATATACATAATGGAGAAAAACAGCAACAAAAAAAGCTATGTATGGTGTAGGCACTGGTTTTAAGTTTTAACTGTAAGTGGGAAACATGACTGAGAGATTCAGGTCTGGTGGAGATTATATTCTGGATTAGAAAGACAGAAATATTAGCAAAAACTGAACAAAAAGTGAACAAGATACTGCCAAACAGTAACTTTTAAGAAGAAAATCAGACAGGGTGATATGATAGATTGATTTGGGATGGTGACCACCTTGGATTAGATGGTTAGAGAATGTCTTTCTGAGGATTTACTATTTGAACCAAGATTGAAATTACAAGAAGTTGATTATGCCAGGTTCTGGGGCACCACATTCTAAGGAATGGGAATAGCAAGTAGAAGGTCCTCAGTAGTGAACGAGTTTGTTATTCTCTTTGAGGATGAAAACCAGGGAGGTCAGTGGATAAGGAGTGAGGTGGAGACTGGTAAAAGGTGCCCTCAGGTAGGAAGGAGGGTCAGATCATATAGGCCATGCTAACAGGTTTTAATTATCTTCTGTCCCGACCCGCGGGACAAATCACCTGAGACTCCGAGTTACCCAGCGAAGGAATGAGGCATAGACACGTGTAAGAAAATGGCTGTGCACTTTATTCTACTAACATAGCTCTTCCGTTGCTCTGCCACGAGGGTTACAATCAGCTCTTTTATAAGCAGGGAAAGGGGAAGTGCATTAAGGCTTAGGTGTCGATACATGATTGGGTAATTTGAGTTGCTAGGCGT